>SZWC01000720.1:173694-189140 GCA_023375785.1 Penium margaritaceum
TATGTCACTGACCATGACCAAATAATGTCACTAAGTGTGGTAAACTTTGACAACTCATAACACGAGTCACAAATGGTCAGAGTGGAAGACAATGGTTTGTGAATACTAGTTGTCGAGTAGCAAGTACAAATACATTCAATATGTAGTGGCACAGTGTGGCTACCATGCACAGTGACCAACCAAAGTATGCATATGTCACTGACCATGACCAACAAATTTCACTTCATGTGGTCAACGTTGACAACTCATAACACGAGTCACAAATGGTCAGAGGGGGAGACAATGGTTTGTGAATACTAGTTGTCGAGTAGCAAGTACAAATACATTCAATATGTAGTGGCACAGTGTGGCTACCATGCACAGTGACCAACCAAAGGATGCATACGTCACTGACTATGACCGAAGAAGTCCACTATGTGTGGTCAACATTGACAACTCATAACACGAGTCACAAATGGTCATAGGGAGAGACAATGGTTTGGGAACCCTATGCATGGACTAGAAAGGACAAAGAAATTCAATACGTAGTGGCACGGTGTGGCTACTATGCACATTAAACAACCAAACTAGGCATATGTCACTGACCATGACCAAAGAATTTCAATATGGGTGGTCAACGTTCACCAACCATAACACGAGTCACAAACGGCCAGAGGGGGAAACAATGGTCCGGGAATATCAGTTCTCAACTAGCAAGTACCACAACCTTCAATCAGTAGTAGCACGGTGTGGCTACCATGCACAATGACCGACCAAAGTAGGCATATGTACTGCCTTTGACCAAAGAAATCCGCTGTGTGTGGCCAACGTTGACAACTCATAACACGAGTCACAAATGTTCAGAGGGGGAAACAATGGTTTGGGAACACCAGGTATCAACTAGCAAGCACAATGACCTTCAATGAGTTGTGGCACGGTGTGGATACCATGCACGATGACCGACCAAAGTATGCATATGTCACTGACCATGACCCAAGAATGTCACCATGTGTGGTAAACTTTGACAACTCATAACACGAGTCACAAATGGTCAGAGTGGAAGATAATGGTTTCTGAATACTAGTTATCGACTAGCAAGTAAAAATACCTTCATTATTTAGTTGCACAGTGTGGCTACAATGCACAGTGACCAACCAAAGTATGCATATGTCAGTAACCATGACGAAAGAAGTTCACTTCATGTGGTCAATGTTGACAACTCACAACACGAGTCACAGATAGTGAGACAGTGTAACAATGGTTTGGGAAGACTAACTATCAACTAGAGAGCACAAAGACCTTCAATACGTAGTGACATGGCGTGGTAACTATGTACAGTGACAAACCAAAGTATGCACACGTCACGAACCATGACCAAAAGTTTCACAGCGTGTGGTCAATGTTGAAAACTCATAACACGAGTAAAAAATGGTCAAAGGGGGAAACAATGGGTTGGGAACACTAGTTATCAAATAGAAAGTACAAAGACCTTCAACAAGCAGTGGCACGGTGTGGCTAGCGTGCACAGTGACCAACCAAAGGATGCATACGTCACTGACTATGACCAAAGAAGTCCACTATGTGTGGTCAACATTGACAACTCACAACACGAGTCACAGATAGTCAGAGGGGGGTAACAATTGTGTGGGAAGACTAGCTATCAACTAGAAAGCACAAAGACCCTGCAATACGTAGTGACACGGCGTGGAAACCATGTACAGTGACAAACCAAACTAGGCATATGTCACTGACCATGCTGCAAGAATTTAAGTATGGGTGGTCAACGTTCACAACCCATAATACGAGTCACAAATGGTCAGAGGGGGGAAACAATGCTCCGGGAATATCAGTTCTCAACTAGCAAGTATGACGACCTTCAATCAGTAGTAGCACGGTGTGGCTACCATGCACAATGACCGACCAAAGTAGGCATATGTACTGCCTTTGACCAAAGAAATCCGCTGTGTGTGGCCAACGTTGACAACTCATAACACGAGTCACAAATTTTCAGAGGGGGAAACAATGGTTTGGGAACACCAGGTATCAACTAGCAATGACCTTCAATGACCTTCAATGAGTTGTGGCACGGTGTGGATACCATGCACGATGACCAGCCAAAGTATGCATATGTCACTTACCATGACCCAAGAATGTCACCATGTGTGGAAAACTTTGACAACTCATAACACGAGTCACAAATGGTCAGAGTGGAAGACAATGGTTTGTAAATTTCATTATCGAGTAGCAAGTACAAATACATTCAATATGTAGTGGCACAATGTGGCTATCATGCACAGTGACCAGCCAAAGTATGCATATGTCACTAACCATGACCAACAAATTTCACTTCATGTGGTCTACGTTGACAACTCACAACACGAGTCACAGATAGTCAGGGGGGTAACAATGGATTGGGAAGACTAGCTATCGACAAGAAAGCACAAACACCTTCAATACATAGTGACACGGCGTGGAAACCATGTATAGTGACAAACCAAAGTAGGCATATGTCACTAACCATGACCAAAATAATTTCACAGTGTGTGGTCAATGTTGAAAACTCATAACATGCGGCACAAATGGTCAGAGGGGGAAACAATGGGTTGGGAACACTAGTTATCAACTAGCAAGTACAAAGTCCTCCAACAAGCAGTGGCACGGTGTGGCTAGCGTGCACAGTGACCAACCAAAGGATGCATACGTCACTGACTATGACCGAAGAAGTGTACTATGTGTGGTCAACATTGACAACTCATAACACGAGTCACAAATGGCCAGAAGGAGAGACAATGGTTTGGGAACCCTATGTATCAATTAGAAAGGACAAAGAACCTCAATACGTAGTGGTACAGTGTGGCTAATATGCACACCAAACCACAAAACTAGGCATATGTCACTGACCATCACCAAAGAATTTCAGTATGGATGGTCAACGTTCACCAACCATAACACGAGTCACAAATGGTCAGAGAGGGAAACAATGGTCTGGGAATATCAGTTCTCAACTAGCAAGTACAACAACCTTCAATCAGTAGTAGCACGGTGTGGCTATCATGCACAATGACCGACGAAAGTAGGCATATGTACTGCCTTTGACCAAAGAAATCCGCTGTGTGTGGTTGACGTTGACAAATCATAACACGAGTCACAAATGGTGAGAGTGGGAAACAATGGTTTGGGAATACCAGGCATCCACTAGCAAGCACAAGGACCTTCAATAAGCTGTGGCACGGAGTAGATACCATGCACGATGACTAACCAACGTAGGCGTATGTCACTGACCATGACCAAATAATGTCACTAAATGTGGTAAACTTTGACAACTCATTACACGAGTCACAAATGGTCAGAGTGGAAAACAATGGTTTGTGAATACTAGTTATCAACTAGCAAGTACAAATACCTTCAATATGTAGTTGCACAGTGTGGCTACAATGCACAGTGACCAACCAAAGTATGCATATGTCACTAACCATGACCAAAGAAGTTCACTTCATGTGGTACATGTTGACAACTCACAACACGATTCACAGATAGTGAGAGAGGGTAACAATGGTTTGGGAAGACTAGCTATCAACTAGAGAGCACAAAGACCTTCAATACGTAGTGACACGGCGTGGTAACCATGTACAGTGACAAACCAAACTAGGCATATGTCACTGACCATGACCAAAGAATTTCAGTATGGGTGGTCAACGTTCACAACCCATAACACGAGTCACAAATGGTCAGAGGGAGGAAACAATGGTCTTGGAATATCAGTTCTCAACTAGCAAGTACAACAACCTTCAATTAGTAGTAGCACGGTGTGGCTACCATGCACAATGACCGACAAAAGTAGGCATATGTACTGCCTTGCACCACAGAAATCCGCTGTGTGTGGTCAACGTTGACAACTCATAATACGAGTCACAAATGGTCAGAAGGGGAAAAAATGGTTTAGGAACACCAGGTATTAACTAGCAAGCACAATGACCTTCAATAAGTTGTGGCACTGTGTGGATTCCATGCACGATGACCAACTAAAGTATGTATATGTCACTGACCATGACAAAAGAATGTCACCATGTGTGGTAAACTTTGACAACTCATAACTCGAGTTACAAATGGTCAGAGTGGAAGATAATGGTTTCTGAATACTAGTTATCGAGAAGGAAGTACAAATACCTTCAATATGTAGTGGCACAATGTGCCTACAATGCACAGTGACGAACCAAAGTATGCATATGTCACTGACCATGACCAAATAATTTCACATCATGTGGTAAATGTTGACAACTCACAACACGAGTCACAGATAGTCAGGGGGGGTAACAATGGTTTGGGAAGACTAGCTATCAACTAGAAAGCACCAAGACCTTCAATACGTAGTGACACCGCGTGGTAACCATGTACAGTGACAAACCAAAGTAGGCATACGTCACTAACCATGACCAAAAGAATTTCACAGTGTGTGGTCAACGTTGAAAACTCATAATCCGCGTCACAAATGGTCAGAGGGGGAAACAATGGGTTGGGAACACAAGTTATCAACTAGCAAGTACAAATTCCTTCAACAAGCAGTGGCATGGTGTGGCTAGTGTGCACAGTGACCAACCAAAGGATGCATACGTCACTGACTATAACCGAAGAAGTCCACTATGTGTGGTCAACATTGACAACTCATAACACGAGTCACAAATGGCCAGAGGGAGAGACAATGGTTTGCGAACCCTATGTATCAACTAGAAAGGACAAAGAACTTCAATATGTAGTGGCACGGTGTGGCCAATATGCACACCAAACAACCAAACTAGGCATATGTCACTGAACATGACAAAAAGAATTTCAGTATGGGTGGTCAACGTTCACCAACCATAACACAAGTCACAAACGGTCACAGAGGGAAACAATGGTCTGGGAATATCAGTTCTCAACTAGCAAGTACAACGACCTTCAATCAGTAGTACCACGGTGTGGCTATCATGCACAATGACAGACCAAAGTAGGCATATGTACTGTCTTTGACCAAAGACATCCGCTGTGTGTGGTCAATATTAACAACTCATAATACGAGTCACAAATGGTCAGAGGGGGAAACAATGGTTTGGGAACACCAGGCATCAACAAGCAAGCACAATGACCTTCAATGAGTTGTGGCACGGTGTGGATACCATGCACGATGACCAGCCAAAGTATGCATATGTAACTGACCATGACCCAAGAATGTCACCATGTGTGGTAAACTTTGACAACTCATAACACGAGTCACAAGTGGTCAGAGTGGAAGATAATGGTTTTTGAATACTAGTTATTGAGAAGCAAGTACAAATACATTCAATATGTAGTTGCACAGTGTGGCTACCATGCACAGTGTCAAACCAAAGTATGCATATGTCACTGACCATGACCAACGAATTTCACTTCATGTGGTCAACATTGACAACTCACAACACGAGTCACAGATAGTCTGAGGGGGTAACAATGGTTTGGGAACACTAGTTATCAACTAGAAAGCACAAAGACCTTCAATACGTAGTGACACGGTGTGGTAACCATGTACAGTGACAAACCAAAGTAGGCATATGTCACTAACCATGACCAAACGAATTTCATAGTGTGTGGTCAACGTTGAAAACTCATAACATGAGTCACAAATGGTCAGAGGGGGAAACAATGGGTTGGGAACACTAGTTATCAACTAGCAAGTACGAAGACCTTCAACAAGTAGTGGCACAGTGTGGCTTGCGTGCACAGTGACCAACCAAAGAATGCATACGTCACTGACTATGACCGAAGAATTCCACTATGTGTGGTTAACATTGACAACTCATGACACGAGTCACAAATGGTCAGAGGGAGAGACAATGGTTTGGGAACCCTATGCATGGACTAGAAAGGAAAAATAACTTCAATACGTAGTGGCACGGTGTGGCTACTATGCATACCAAACAACCAAACTAGGCATATAACACTGACCATGACCAAAGAATTTCAATATGGGTGGTCAACGTTCACCAAACATAACACGAGTCACAAACATTCAGAGGGGGAAACAAAGGTCTGGAAATATCATTTCTCAACTAGCAAGTACGACGACCTTCAATCAGTAGTAGCACGATGTGGCTATCATACACAATGACCGACCAAAGTAGGCATATGTACTGCCTTTGACCAAAGAAATCCGCTGTGTGTGGCCAACGTTGACAACTCATAACACGAGTCACAAATGGTCAGAGGGGGAAACAGTGGTTTGGGAACACCAGGTATCAACTAGCAAGCACAAGGACCTTCAATACGTTGTGGCACGGTGTGGATACCATGCACGATGACCAACCAAAGTAGGTGTATGTCACTAAGTGTGGTAAACTTTGACAACTCATAACACGAGTCACAAATGATCAGAGTGGAAGATAATGGTTTCTGAATACTAGTTATCCAATAGCAAGTACAAATACCTTCAATATGTAGTTGCACAGTGTTGCTACAATGCACAGTGACCAACCAAAGTATGCATATGTCACTAACCATGACCAAAGAAGTTCACTTCATGTGGACAATGTTCACAACTCACAACACGAGTCACAGATTGTCAGGGGGGGGGAACAATTGATTGGGAAGACTAGCTATCAAGTAGATAGCACAAAGACCTTCAATACGCAGTGACACGGCGTGGTAACCATGTACAGTGACAAATCAAAGTATACATACGTCACTAACCATGACCAAAAGAATTTCACAGTGTGTGGTCAACGTTGAAAACTCATAACACGAGTCACAAATGGTTAGAGGGGGAAACAATGGGTTGGGAACACTAGTTATCAACTAGCCAAAACAAAGCCCTTCAACAATCAGTGGCACGGTGTGGCTAACGTGCACAGTGACCAACCAAAGGATGCATACGTCACTGACTATGACCGAAGAATTCCACTATGTGTGGTCAACATTGACAACTCACAACACGAGTCACAGATATTCAGAGGGAGAGACAATGGTTTGGGAACCCTATGTATTGACTAGAAAGGACAAAGAACTTCAATACGTAGTGGCACAGTGTGGCTAATATGCACACCAAACAACCAAACTAGGCATATGTCACTGACCATGACCAAAGAATTTCAATATGGGTGGTCAACGTTCACCAACCATAATACGAGTCACAAACGGTCAGAGGGGGAAACAATGGTTTGGGAACCCTATGTATTGACTAGAAAGGACAAAGAACTTCAATACGTAGTGGCACAGTGTGGCTAATATGCACACCAAACAACCAAACTAGGCATATGTCACTGACCATGACCAAAGAATTTCAATATGGGTGGTCAACGTTCACCAACCATAATACGAGTCACAAACGGTCAGAGGGGGAAACAATGGTCCGGGAATATCAGTTCTCAACTAGCAAGTATGACGACCTTCAATCAGTAGTAGCACGGTGTGGCTACCATGTACAATGACTGACCAAAGTAGGCATATGTACTGCCTTTGACCAAAGAAATCCGCTGTGTGTGGCCAAAGTTGACAACTCATAACACAAGTCACAAATAGTCAGAGGGGAAAACAATGGTTTGGGAACACCAGGTATCAACTAGCAAGCACAATGACCTTCAATGAGTTGTGGCAAGGTGTGGATACCATGCACGATGACAAGCCAAAATTTGCATATGTACTGATCATGACCCAAGAATGTCACCATGTGTGGTAAACTTTGACAACTCATAACACGAGTCACAAATGGTCAGAGTGGAAGATAATTGTTTCTCAATACTAGTTATCAATTAGCAAGTACAAATACCTTCAATATGTAGTTGCACAGTGTGGCTACAATACACAGTGACCAACCAAAGTATGCATATGTCACTAACCATGACCAAATAAGTTCACTTCATGTGGTCAATGTTGACAACTCACAACACGAGTCACAGATAGTGAGAGAGGGTAACAATGGTTTGGGAAGACTAGCTATCAACTAGAGAGCACAAAGACCTTCATTACGTAGTGACACGGCGTGGTAACCATGTACAGTGACAAACCAAAGTATGCATACGTCACTAACCATGACCAAAAGAATTTCACAGTGTGTGGTCAATGTTGAGAACTCATCACAAGAGTCACAAATGGTCAGAGGGGGAAACAATGGGTTGGGAATACCAGTTATCAACTAGCAAGTACAAAGACCTTCAAGAAGTAGTGGCAAGGTGTGGCTAGCGTGCATAGTGACCAATCAAAGGATGCATACGTCACTGACTATGACCAAAGACGTCCACTATGTGCGGTAAGCATTGACAACTCATAACACGAGTCACAAATGGTCAGAGGGAGAGACAATGGTTTGGGAACCCTATGTATCGACTAGAAAGGACAAAGAACTTCAATACGTAGTGGCACGGTATGGCTACTATGCACACCGAACAACCAAACCAGGCATATGTCACTGACCATGACCAAAGAATTCCAGTATGGGTGGTCAATGTTCAGAACCCATAACACAAGTCACAAATGGTCAGAGGGGGAAAAATGGTTTGGAAACACTAGGTATGTTCTAGCAAGTACAAAGACCATTCGTATGTATTGGCACGGTGTGGCTACTGTGCACAATGTCCTAACCAAGACGGCATACATCACTGATCATGAGAAAAGAAGCTTGGTGTCTATAGTCAACATTCACAACTCATAATACAAGTCAAAACTGGTCAGAGGGAGAAACAATGGTTTGGGAATACTCAGTATCGACTAGCAAGTACAAAGACCTTCAATAAGTAGTGGCACGGTGTGGCTACCATACACAATGACCAACCAAAGTATGCTCGTGTCACCAAACGTTGTCAAAAGAATTTCAGTGTGTGTATTCAACTTTCCTTCTTATGGCTGGTCAATCAGAGCAACGGTTGAGAAGTTATTCAAGTTGGAAGTTGCAAAATCTGAAATTCCGTCCGCGTCAAATGTTTGTGATTGGAATGATTTTGTTATTATTCATAATTTTGAAAAAATACCCTTTCCTCTACTGATAGGAACTCCTATTACATCATTTAAACATCATATGAACACCATGTGAGTTGGCTTAGTGTTTATAGAGTTAGATTCTGGAGCGGTAGGTCCTGGGTTCGAATCCTCGCACATGCGAATTAGAATAAGCTCGCGACCTGGGGGAGGGGGCGTCTGTGTTGTGATACCTCAACTCTACCTTTGAGCCTAAGCCGCTGGGGGGGCGTGTAGGGGGGGTGTCATAATGCGGTCGCAAATCTGTCCTCCAGCTCGCCTACGGAACATCCCTCTAGGAGGGTGGGAGGGAGTAATCCAGTGAAGGCACCTACGCGCAACAAATCAACAAAAATTGACCTGGTGTCCAAGGGAGAAACCTTTTGCTAGTTATCGACTAGCAAGTGCAAACGACCTTCAATAAGTAGTGGCAAGGTGTGGCTACCATGCACAATGACCAACCAGATTAGGCATGTGCCACTTACCATGACCAAAGAATTTTACTATGTGTGGTCAACGTTGACAACCCATAATACGGGTCATGAATTGTCAGAGGGGGAAACAATGGTTTAGGAACACTAGATACCAACTAGCAAGTACAAATATCTTCAATAAGTAGTGGCACGGTGTGGATACCATGCACAATGACCAACCAAAGCATGCATGTGTCACTCACCATGTCCAAATACTTTCACCACGATGGATCAACGTTGACAACTCTTAACACGAGTCACAAATGGACAGAGGGGAAGACAATGGTGTGGGAGTACTATGTATCGACTAGCAAGTACAAAGACCTTCAATAAGTAGTGGCACGGCTACCATGCAAAATGACCAACCAAAGTAAGCTTATGTCACTGAACATGACCAGAAGACTTTCACTGTGTGTGGTCGACGTTGACAGCTCATAATACGAGTCACAAATGGTCAGAGGGGGAAACAACGGGTTGGGAACACTAGGTATCGACTAGCAAGTACAAGGATCTTCAATAAGTAGAGGCATGGTGTGGCTACCGTGCATAGTGACCAACCAAAGTAGGCATATGTCACTGACCATGACCAAAGCATTTCACTATGTGTGGTCAACGTGGAAAACTCATAAAACAAGTCATAAATAGCCAGAGGGAGAAACAATGGTTTGGGAAGACTAGGCATCAACTAGTAAGTACAAAGACCTTTAATACGTAGTGGCACAGTGTGGGTGCCATGCACAATGACCAACCAAATGAGGTATATCATGACCAAAGAGTTTCACTATGTGTGGTCAATGTTGACAACTCATAACACGAGTCACAAATGGTCGGGGAGGGGGGGAATGGTTTGGAAACACTAGGTATGAACTAGCAAGTGCACAGATTTTCAATAAAATTGGCACGGTGTGGGTACCATGCACAATGACCAACCAAGTATGCATATGTCACTGCCCATGATGCAAAGATTTCACTATGTGTAGTTAATGTTGAAAACTCATAACACGAGTCACAAATGGTCAGGGGGGGGGATAATGGGTTGGAAACACTGTGTATTGACAAGAAAGTACAAAGAACTTCAATCAGACGTGGCACGGTGTGGCTACCAGGCACAATGACAAACCACATTAAACGTTGGTGTCTATCCATGACCAAAAGAATGTCACTGTGTGTGGTCAATGTTGACAACCCATAATACGAGTCACAAATGGTCATAGGGGGAAACAATAGTTTGGAAATACTATTTATCAACTAACAAGTACAAAGACCTTCAATACGTAGTGGCACACTGTGGCTGCCATGCACAATAACCAACCAAACTAGGCATACGTCACAGAACATGATTACAGAATTGTACTCTGTGTGGTCAATGTTCACAACTCATAACACGAGTCATAAATGGTCAGAGGGGGAAACAATGGTTTGGGAACACCAGGTATCAACTAGCAAGAACAGGGACCTCCAATAAGTAGTAGAACGGTATTGCTACCATGTACAATGGCCAACCAAAGTAGGCACATGTCACTGACCATGACCAAAGAATGCCACTATATGTGGTCAACTTTGACAACTCATAACAAGAGTCACAAATGGTCAGAGGGTGAAACAATGGTTTGTGAATACTAGTTTTCAACTAGCAAGTACAAAGACCTTCAATATGTAGTGGCACAGCGTGGCTACCATGCACAGTGACCAACCAAAGTACGCATATCTCACTGACCATGACCAAAGAATTTCACTTCATGTGGTCAACGTTGACAAATCACAACAATAGTCACAGATAGTTAGAGGGGGTAACAATGGTTTGGGAACACTAGCTATCAACTAGAAAGCACAAAGACCTTTAATACGTAGTGACACAACGTGGCAACCATGTGCAGTGACAAACCAAAGTAGGCATATCCCCCTAACCATGACCAAAAGAATTTCACACTGTGTGGTCAACGTTGAAAACTCATAACACGATTCACAAATGGTCAGACGGGGAAACAATTGGTTGGAAACATTACTTATCAACTAGCAAGTACAAAGACCTTCAACAAGTAGTGTCAAGCTGTGGCTAGCGTGCACAGTGACCAACCAAGAGATGCATACATGACTGACTATGACCAAAGAAGTCCACTATGTGTGGTCAACATTGACAACTCATAACACGAGTCACAAATGAACAGAGGGAGAGACAATGGTTTGGGAACCCTATGTATCGACTAGAAAGGACAACGGATTTCAATAATTAGTGGCACGGTGTGGCTACTATGCTCACCGAACAACCAAACTAGGCATATGTCACTGACCATGACCAAAGAATTTCAATATGGGTGGTCAACATTCACAACCCATAGCACGAGTCACAAATGGTCAAGGGGGAAACAATGGTCTCGGAATATTAGTTTTCAACTAGAAAGTTCAACGACCTTCAATGAGTAGTAGCACGGTGTGGCTACCATGCACAAAGTCCGACCTATGTAGGCATATGTACTGCCTTTGACCAAGGAAATCCGCTGTGTGTGGTCAACATTCAAAACTCATAATACGAGTCACAAATTGTCAGAGGCGGAAACGATGGTTTGGGAACACCAGGTATCAACTAGCAAGCACAAGGACATTCTATAAGTAGTGGCACGGTGTGGCTACCCTGTACAATGACCAACCAAAGTAGGCATTTGTCACTGACCATGACGGAAGAATGTCACTATGTGTGGTCAGCTTTGACAAATCATAACACGAGTCACAAATGGTCAGAGGGGGAAACAATGGTTTGTGAATACTAGTTATCGACTAGTAAGTACAAAGGCCTTCAATATGTAGGGGAACAGTGTGGCTACCATGCACAGTGACCAACCAAAGTATGCATATGTCACTGACCATGACCAACGAATTTCAGTTCATGTGGTCAACATTCACAACTCACAACAAGAGCCACAGATAGTCAAAGGGGGTAGCAATGGTTTGGGAACACTAGCTATTAACTAGAAAACAAATAGACCTTTAATATGTAGTGACAAGGCGTGGCAACCATGTACAGTGACAAACCAAAGTAGGCATATGCCACTAACCACGACGAAAAGAATGTCACAGTGTCATATCAACGTTGAAAACTCATAAAGCGGGTCACAAATGGTCAGAGGGGGAAACAATGGGTTGGGAAAACTAGGTATCAACTACCAAGTACAAAGACCTTCAATAAGTAGTGGCATGGTGTGGCTAGCGTGCACAGTGACCAACCAAAGGATGCGTACGAAACTGACTATGACCAAAGAAGTACACTATGTGTGGTCAACATTGACAACTCATAACACGAGTCACAAATGGTCAGAGGGAGAGACAATGGTCTGGAAACCCTATGTATTGACTAGAGAGGACAAAGAACTTCAATAAGTAGTGTCACGGTGTGGCTACTATGCTCACCAAAAAACCAAACTAGGCATATGTCACTGACCATGACCAAAGAATTTCAATATGGGTGGTCAACGTTCACAACCCATAACACGAGTCACAAATGGTCAGAGGGGAAAACAATGGTCTCGGAATCTTAGTTTACAACTGGCAAGTACAACGACCTTCAATAAGTAGTAGCACGGTGTGGCTACCATGCACAATGACCAACCAAAGTAGGTATATGTACTGCCTTTGACCAAAGAAATCCGTTGTGTGTGGTCAACGTTGAAAACTTATAATACGAGTCACAAATGGTCAAAGGGGGAAATAATGGTGTGGGATTTCCAGGTATCAACTAGCAAGCACAAGGACCTTCAATAAGTAGTGGCACGGTGTGGCTACCATGTACAATGACCAACCAAAGTAGGCATATGTCACTAACCATGACCAAAGAATGTCACTATGTGTGGTCAACTTCGACAACTCATAACACGAGTCACAAATGGTCAAAGGGGGAAATAATGGTGTGGGATTTCCAGGTATCAACTAGCAAGCACAAGGACCTTCAATAAGTAGTGGCACGGTGTGGCTACCATGTACAATGACCAACCAAAGTAGGCATATGTCACTAACCATGACCAAAGAATGTCACTATGTGTGGTCAACTTCGACAACTCATAACACGAGTCACAAATGGTCAGAGGGGGAAACAATGATTTGTGAAAACTAGTTATTGACTAGCATGTACAAAGACCTTGAAAATGTAGTGGCACAGTGTGGCTACCATGTACAGTGACCAACCAAAGTATGCATATGTCACTGACCATGACCAAAGAATGTCACTTCCTGTGGTCAACGTTGACAACTCACAACAAGAGTCACAGATAGTCAGAGGGGGTAACAATGGTTCGGGAACACTAGCTATCAACTAGAAAGCACAAAGCCCTTCAATACGTAGTGACACAATGTGGCAACCATGTACAGTGACAAACGAAAGTAGGCATATGCCACTAACCATGACCAAATGAATTTCACAGTGTGTGGTCAACCTTGAAAACTCATAACACGAGTCACAAATGGTCAGAGGGGGAAACAATGGGTTGGGAACACTAGTTATCAACTAGCAAGTACAAAGACCTTCAACAAGTAGTGGCATGGTGTGGCTAGCGTGCACAGTGACCAAACAATGGATGCATACGTCACTGACTATGACCAAAGAAGTCCACTAGGTGTGGTCAACATTGACAACTGATAACACGAGTCACAAATGGTCAGAGGGAGAGACAATGGTTTGGGAACCCTATGTATCGACTAGAAATGACAAAGAACTCCAATACGTATTGGCACGGTGTGGCTACTATGCACACTGAACAACCAAACTAGGCATATGTCACTGACCATGACCAAAGAATTTCAATATGGGTGGTCAACGTTCACAACCCATTACACGAGTCACAAACGGTCAAAGGGGGAAGCAATGGTCTCGGGCCATTGTAAGTAGTCGCACGGTGTGGCTACCATGCACAATGGCCGACCAAACTAGGCATGAGTACTGCCTTTGACCAAAGAAATCCGCCGTGTGTGATCAACGTTGAAAGTTCATAATACGAGTCAAAAATGGTTAGAGGGGGAAACAATGGTTTGGGAACACCAAGTATCAACTAGCATGCACAAGGACCTTCAATAACTAGTGGTACGGTCTGGCTACCATGTACAATGACCAACAAAAGTAGGCATGTGTCACTGACCATGACCAAAGAATGTCACTATGTGTGGTCAACTTTGACAACTCATAACATGAGTCACAAATGGTCAAAGGGGGAAACAGTGGTTTGTGAATACTAGTTATCAACTAGCGAGTACAAAGACCTTCAATATGTAGTTGCACAGTGTGGCTACCGTGCAAAGTGACCAGCCAAAGTATGCATATGTCACTGACCATGACCAAATAATTTCACTTCACGTGGTCAAAGTCGACAACTCACATCAAGAGTCACAGATAGCGAGAGGGGGTAACAATGGTTTGGGAACACTAGCTGTTAACTAGAAAGCACAAAGAACTTCAAAACGTAGTGACACCGTGTGGCAACCATGTACAGTGACAAACCAGAGTAAGCATATGCCACTAACCATGACCAAAAGAAATTCACAGTATGTGGTCAACGTTGAAAACTCATAACACGAGTCACAAATCATCTGAGGGGGAAACAATGGATTGGGAACACTATTTATCAACTAGCAAGTACAAAGACCTTCAGCAATTAGTGGTACGGTGTGACTAGCGTGCACAGTGACCAACCAAAGGATGCATACATCACCGACTATGACCAAAGAAGTCCACTGTGTGTGGTCAGCATTGACAACTCATAACACGAGTCACAAATGGTCAGAGGGAGAGACAATGGTTTGGGAACCCTATATATTGACTAGAAAGGACAAATAACTTCAATACGTAGTGGCACGGTGTGGCTACTATGCACACCAAACAACCAAACTAGGCATATGTCACTGACCATGACCAAAGAATTTCAATATGGGTGGTCAACGTTCACAACCCATAACACGAGTCACAAATGATCATAGGGGGAAACATTGGTTTGGAAACACTAGGTATCTTCTAGCAAGTACAAAGACCGTTCGTATGTATTGGCACAGTGTGGC
>SZWC01000720.1:239381-347999 GCA_023375785.1 Penium margaritaceum
TCTCTCTCTCTCTCTCTCTCTCTCTCTCTCTCTCTCTCTCTCTCTCTCTTTGTGTTTTTATGACTTCCACTATGCATAGGAGTCCTCGAACTAGGAAAAGAAAATATCGGTACCGGTATCAGTATTGAGCTGGATGACCGCTCAATACCGACGCCGATACCCTCGATAGCAGCAATACAAGCACGAGGGCTCAATGCTGGTATCGAACGGCGACGCTCGGATCCAGACGTGCTGGCTGGCGACAGCAAACCAGTCTGTCGACTCCCTCTTAGGCTATTCCTCGTCTACAAATACTGACGAGGACTATCGGGTTGTCGACCGAACGAGGTCCGATCCACAGCTCGCCTTTTCTTTGGGCGCTCTTCTCATGTAGACGAAGTCCACATGAGAAATACGCCCACAAAAAACTTGACGTTGACATCAACTCGGCATCTATATTTACAATGCAAACATAGACGTCGAGTTAACGTCGACTTCATTTTTCTTGCGCGGGAGAGATTTCTAAAAAAACATTTCTCATCCAACCTCGCTCTTTTTTCTCAACATCATAGAAAACTGAAGTGAACAAATTAAATTGAACAGGAGTGTTTTGCTCGTTCACGTAACGAACAAGCGAAACAGTCCTCAAACGGGTCGGAAGGCTCACCGCCAATAGGCCCATTTGGAGGCGTTATTGCTCGTTCGCGCTGCGAACGAGCACATAATGTGACTGTGGACATCCACGGTCGCATCATTGTGACGTGCACCAAAGACTAGCGGTCAATGTCCGACGACGAAAAAAAGACAGGTTGTTAAGTGGACAAAAATGATACCCACAAAAATTACAAAAAAAGAAGGGTTGTTATGTGCCACAAACGCGTCTACTCAGTGAAAATAGACATGATATAAATTTCTTCAAACAAAGGAACAATGACATAGGACGAAAGAATATATCACGTGAAACCAATGAAACATAAAAAAAAAACACTTCGGAAACCCATCGCCTCCAAAATAATTCATTTTGAAACCGGTGTAGCATAAATTTGTTTCCAATAGTGGGTTCGGCATGCTTGATGTAAGGCGCTTCGAGAAAAGTAGGTACAGGATCTATCTTTTGTGTAAAGTGAGAACCGTGTCCAATTAGTGCGAGAAATGGACAGGAGAAAATTCGGAGGCCCAAACAGCGGATTTAGCGGAATTAGGCCGTCAAATGATAGTGTGAAAATAAATAATGTTTCACAAGTTCCCTTAGTACTGGACAAGCATTTAAACATAGTAAACATATCTCACGGCTTTGTGGTAAATTTTCTTCACACTGTACAAAATCATTCAAGTGCTTACATGCCACATAATCATGTCATGAACACATAACATGTCTTATAGATAAAATATATATAAAAAATCACAATAAGAATAGAATCTTCATATCGTCCACGATATGGCACCAATGAAATTTCCATAGAGTAGGAACTGAATTATTGAAAATTCAATGATTTGGAAAAATCCACAATAACCATTTCTTGTTGATAGTAGCACATTGAAGTTTATCGAGCCTTTTGAGGACTTTAAAATACCTATGAGATAAAGTTTTTGTTCAATATTGTTCATTGATGTTTTTTCACAAAACAAGAAATTGCGAGATAATTAGTGTAAAACACTAATTGAAGCCTCTTTGAGTTCACTTGAATGAACATCACAATGAATAGTTCAAATCAAAAAAATATGTATGTATTTTTTACTTAATGAAATCATTGCTTTTTAAATAGATGAATCTATTGTTAAGTCTGGTATGATCATTACCGATAAATGAAGCCACCTCACTTGAAATTTAGATGGTTATACTCAATAGATAAGAACAAAGTATCTTTTGGTTATTGACTTTGTGCTCCATACAAAAATCAATGAATGACTTGTTTAACATTTTCACTTTAGCAAATTCACCAATTCCTTACATGTGGAGGAAAATTTTGAATGGTTTGTGTTTTTGATATAACCCTGACTGAAAATAGAATGAATATTTCATGATAAATGATTTGTCCTCCGGTTATGGTGTCAAGATTTTTTTCTTATAGAGAATTTGATGCGATGTTGTCGTTAAATGTCTTAAGATGACTTTTGACCGGTTGAATTACTTCAAATTCAGACTTCTCTACATGGTAATCGTATTATGACCTAATTCAAAATTGGAAGATGGTCACGTTATGTTCATAACATGGCTGTTGATAAATTTATGCTGTGGAAGATGTAGTTCATTAAACCCATTGAAAAAACAATCGTCCACATGGTGCCAACAAAGTGCTATTACATGATGTGATAGTTGTCAAGCTTTTTGAAATGTGGATCAGCGAATTCAAAAGATACTGGAAATAAGGGACTTTATCTTTGAAATGGAGATTGCTTGGTGAGATATGTGCGTCATAGGAGGGATGAGTGAACATGAATCTCGACCAAATTGTGAGATGTATCCACTAATGTGGTCTAGTGCAGGCATAAGGTGTCTACCCATAGTGCTTTTAAACCATTTTTTAGTACCACACATACAGCACACTACTTGTAGAATCAGTAGCATGCCTTTGTAAATAATACTTCACTTTAAAATATACACAGGCTCAATGGCTGGATTTCGGTAAATAACCCTCTATGGGTTCCTCTTCCCACTTTACAAGGGCGACAAAAGGTCATATGGGAAAACATTGAGAGGCGAGGCTCAGATAATTGCTTCCTTATGATACAGGGTGACCTTTGAGTTCTTCAGGGGAGAATGGGACACTTCAGCTTTTAGCTGAAGGGTGGTTGGTCGAAATCATTTAGTACTTGAGGCTGAAGCTCCAAGGTGGGAGCTTCAACCTCTGGTGAACGTTCAGTTTGTAGTGACTCTTCAACTTCTAAGTGTCTCTCAAACTTCCAGGTGGCCCGTCTATTCTTATCTGCTACGATTGACCTCTCAACCTATCTAGGTGATTTTATAACTACTAAGGTTGTTATGCAACTATCCAAATGGAAGCAACAAGCCACATGAATTAAAGGTCCACTTGAGCTGTTAGAGCACGGACGCCTCATTACAAGTCCAAGTGTTCAATTCATTGAGTAAATTATGCCTGAAAATTCCTTCAATTGTACTTCAAGTCATGTTCCAAGAATGACTTATGTTTTCTTCCTCTAAAGTCAGCCCCTAACACTACAAGCTTGTTCCATATGAAGCACCTCTTAAAAAGGCTTGTTCCTCTTCTTGTGCTCGTTGGTGATTCTACAAGCAGTCTACTATAATTTTGGCTCTTACTCTTAATCTCAAACATCCAGTGGGGTCATCTAATCTTTCCAGAAGACAACACTTTTGGATACATCCTCATCATCAATTCAGGTTCATTATCATTCATCTCTCCAATGACATAAATATTTCTTCATTTATCTAACATTCCACAAACAACATCCCACCTCTTTCATTACACTACAAATTTACCCATCCGTGTCTTGTAAATTTTGAAACATTGCAAGGAATTGGTTTGTAGTGTCAGAGGTTGAGCTACACGCAGAGAGATTAGATGAAGCTTACAACTTAATGTAAAACCAATCAAATCCAGAGGCATGCTGGACAAAATGATTTAAGCCATTCCAATGACAACGATGCACCCCTTATCTACAGATTGAAATGGACCATCACTTGATGTAGTTACACTGTTGCATAACCACCTGGGTAGTGAAGTTACCACCAAGAAAGGTTAAGGAATTGATGGTAGCTAATTAGAATTGAAGGGTCATCTATAAGTTTTTGGCTGTCCTTTAAGTTGACAAGACATGAAATTTGAGTAGTAAGTGGAAAGTGAAAGTTAACCAGGAAGCTTAAGCTCACACTTGGGAAGAGGAGAAGTGAGGAAGGATGTTGAACAAAAAACCTTTAGTTGTAAGATGATGGGTCATATCCTTCTTTGGGGTAGTCAAAGGTCACCCTAAATGATGAGACAGCAAAGATTTGAGCCTCCCTCCTTATGTTTGCGTCATATGCATTTTTGGAGTCCTTGTGAAGTGGAAAAACAAACCAAGGGTCAATTATTGCTACAATTAGGCCATTAACATTGGAAAATTTTCAACAATAGCTAATGCCTTGCCCACAAAGTAACAACTATCATTCAGACAATGTAATTTTGACACCACACGTGTAGCTTGTGGCTTCATATGAACTAGGTTGTGCAATTTGAACCAACTCAAGCGACTTGCAATTAGATGAGATAGTCTTTATTTTTATTTAATAAAAGTTTCCCATACCTAAACATAAGAATCAAAGAACAATCTAATGTTAATAAATAATATCAACAATGATTTTTTCAGGTCACTTCAATCAAAATATCATCTTATCTTGTAACATTTTTACATGGTATAACTTATCAACTAGGATTTTATTTTAAGTTTTAAATGACGTTAAGGAGGATGATTCCTTTCAAATAATCCATGGATTTCACCATCTTCATTATGATTTATTTTTTTAAGAGTTCTGAACAAAAGATTTCAACATCCTCTTGCTCACAGACATTACATACACATCATTGACAATGATGAACCTCATATTTCCCTATCGTGCACTTGTGATATGCCCTCTCACCACGAGTGAAGCATATCACATGGATTCCATTGGATTTGATTATGAATTTATCTCATAAGACGCCCACAATTTGCACTGTAGGTTCATCATGTAATTTCCAAAATAAGAAAAAATTGTATTGTAGCTCTCGGAGGGGGCTATGGCTCATGGGCAGTTAGAGGGGCTGGCTGGAGGGTTAGAAGCCCTTAAGAACTGGTGTCTTTTTTCAAGGGTTACTTTGGACTCGTTAAAATGGCATCAAAGCTTTAAGCTTCATGTCTGATGTGGGGATGCGAAAGGTGGCTCATTCTTAAGGTTTCCAGGTCTTGGGCTGCTGTGGCCCTCTGCCTCGAACTACAATCCCGAGCATCTAGGCCGTTGAATGAGATAAATTGTGGGTTAGATACCCTAAATCACCCTAAAATTGTTCTATTTGGCAAAGGGAAACGGCAAACCGATGAAACATGAAACATGATGCATACATAATACCACAATCCTTCTTGAGGAGGAAGTTGCGTGCCTTTGACCAGGAAGATTCCTTGAGGAGGAAGCTATGACCTTGCAGGAGGAAGCTTCCTCTGGGCACAGTGCGGCTGGTCAACTTGCCAGGATCCCAGTATAGAAGCAGACTGGACTCAGTCAGTCCAGTAACTCCAGCAGTAACTCCAGTAGAAACTACAACAACTTCAGTAGCAACTCCATCAACACTACCAGTTGCATCAGCAGTCCTCCTTAGCCAGACAACGCCTCAGACCAAGACTCTGCAGACGCTCTCTCACCTGAAGACCCATGACAGCCTGGCAGCCTTCTGCCAGCTTGGGTTGGTGGACGCCCCTGACTACCTGAAGGCCTGACTACCTCGTTCTGGTGGCAAGACTATGTCCAAGACTGGAGAGCAGCCTTGCTACGGCTCCCTCTCTGGAAGTTGCTCATCTTTGAGCAAAGAGCGGTGTCTAGGTGTTGAGCCCAGAGTTAGTGTCTGGCGTCAGCTCTGCCTGTGCAGTGCTGATCGAGTCTAGAAGGACTCTGTTGGAGTTCCCCTCTGTCGACCCAGTAAGCCTCGCAGCACTCTACCAGCTTGGCTAGGAGGGTCAGAAGACCTCTGACGACCCAGTAAGTCTGGCAGTGGCTGCCAGCGTGGAGAGGAGGCTGCCCTGACAACTTGGAGGCCATTTCACCTGAAAGTACGGTGACCGTGTTGAGACCCTTGCAACGACAGCCTTGACGGCCTAGCAAGGTGTTGCGCCCTCGGATGGGGCAGGTTGTGTTAGACTATTGAGTTGAGCTGTGTTTTGCCGCTGTTTCCTTGTACCGTACTTGTACTTGATAGTCATTTCCAACTACAAGTTCCAAACCAAGTCTTCCGCTTCCGCACATTAGAGTACAAGGTTTACTTGCTGGGCACAGAGATCCTGGACAGCAGCAAGACCCCCTTGCTGCATCAGAGCACGCGGTGACTTCGTCACTGCAGGCTCCAAAATCCCAACACCTATTTAGTGCAACCATTAACTCAGGCGACAATTTTGTCATCGCCTAGTATATGGAACTATAGATAATTTTTTTCTACGCTGTTTGTAAATTTTTAAAACCGACAATTTTTGTTTGACGAGACCGCATTTGATGCGGCAATGGTTGGTTCACTTCACCAATCACCAGTGCACTTGGCACCAGTAGATGTGGAGCAGGAGGGGGGTGGGGGTTTGACTCAGTCAATCAAGTACAAGCCGTGCCATACCCTTTGACATGATTTTAGTTCCGTTTGTGATGCAAGGCCTTGAACTACGCATAGAAAATTAAAGAGCAGGAGGTCAAGCATTTTGCATTCAGTAAAGAAAAGACCGGATATGAGTGAATTCCCATAATAATACATGTCATATTTTTCATTCACCCAAGCAAGTACATAAATTGAATTTCAAATTTGGGCAAATGTAAGGGTTAGTACAGTATGTTCATGAATGTTTAGAAAATAGGTTACATAAGAGACCGATGTGGCCGTGATCAGCCATTTTTTAGTCGATAGAGTTCTGTAGTGTTGGTGCAAAATAATGCATCAAACACCTTCCTCAAGATCTTAGAACTATTGGAGGTGTTTACATCCGCTCTTCTTTGTGAGACATCAGCAAGCCCAAAAGCTTCTTGAATGTCTCTGCATTAATCAACCAATGTGTCGACCTTTTCTCAAGCAAGAATGGTTCCCCACGAGGAAGGCTTGGGGAAGGACTCATCGTGATGCATGTCAAGTCCAAGTGCAAGATCAATAAAATGACAGACATTCCTTGTAATAACTAGAAAGGAAAATGTATGCAAACTGCTTTGTTTGCGAATCTCCTAGACACAAAGTGTCGGGTTCAGGCCGCTACAATAGCATGTGCTTGTTTTGAATGCTGGTTCATAAAACATGTCATTTTTCAGATTTTCATGTGTGGTTCATACCTAGTTCCATGCTACAGATATAAGACGACATGCTATTACTAGAAACCAGTCTTGCATGTACTAATCTAATGACCGAGTAGACAGCTGTTACGCTGGCGGAAGTGAAGTGCTTCACAGTTGGAAGTGGAGCTTGTCACTTTTGCAAGAATGGGGTCAGTTGGGTAGTTTTTGAGAAGTGTAAAGTACACTTCGTTGTTGAAAGTGCCGAAACTTGGCAATGTACATACAAATGGCAAGTGAGAAAATGAGGCTCAGTCAAGCCGTTTGGGATTTCGGCGGTTCGCGTGACGCGGCGCCGTGTTCTGATTCGTTGACTCGAGAAGTTCTTCGTTGGTTTGACGGGGGGCTTCCATATCGAATTTCAGGTTCGTGAGGTTTGTTAAAGTCGCTCCAAAGAACATTTTCCGTAGTCTCAAATTGTCGGGGATCGTCGAGAATACGTTCCGACGAGTTTCCAGAAGTGACTGTCGCGCGAGGATTCCGGCATATTTGGAGGAATTCCCTCTGAGCGCAGAAAAAGTGGCCACGACTAAGTTGCAATGTAGGTCGGGGGCAGCGGAACAGAAATGAGGCCGCTCATGGGTTTTGGCCCTGTGTATGCCGTCGGCATAACACTTCCTCCCCCTCTAGCCACGACGTCCCAGTGCGTTACCACTACGCTGCCGTAGTCGGGCTTTGTAGCCGTCGCTGAGGAAATCGACATTTGAGATTTGGCTGTACGGCACCCAACTGTTATGTTCCATGTCATAGTTCTTCCACTTGACTAGATATTGATCGTCCCCTCCTCGTTGTCGGTGATCCAGGATTTACTCAACGTCATACTCGTGATCGCCGTCTCCTATCATAGGTGGTGGAGCATGTGCTACGCGTCCACGATTTTTTTTAATCGACATAGTGTCAAAGTTTGCTGATGTAGAAGACCGTATGAATCTGTATGTTGTCAGGCAGGCAGAATTTTGTGACGACTAGAGTGCGCATCTGTAAGATATCGAAAGGGCCTAACCACCAGGGTTTGAGCTTTGGACTGCTTGATCCGTGGAGTTTGACAGTCGCGGAGCTGAGCAAAACGCTGTCACCCGTCTTGAACTCCTCGGTTTGCTAATATTTATCGGCTTGGCGCTTCATAGCTGCTTGTGTTTTTGCAAGGGTTTGACGGGTTTCCTCCCAGATTGTAAAAACTTCTTGCGGATGAGTGTCGATGGCGGGGATGTTGCTTTTGTTCTGCACATCGATCGGGGTGGTTGGTTGTGCTCTGTAAACCACCTCGAACGATGTTATTCGGCAACATCTGTCTCGTTGGGACAGATGTTGCCGAATTGTATGCGAACTCGGCTATTGGCAGCTTGATTGCCCAGTCAGTGCCATGAGGTTCGCACATGGTTCAAAGGAGTTGTTTGAGCAATTGGTTGGTTCGCTTGTTTTGTCCATCAGTTTGCGGATGGGACTCCATCGAAGACTGAAGTCGACTCCCATACCGCTGCATCAATTCTCACCAAAACCAGCTGGTGAGCTGCGCATCTTGGTCACTCGTGATTGATGGCGGAACCCCATGCAGTCGGACGATTTGGTTAAGGAACAGTCGTGCTGCTCCTTTGGTGGTTACATCCGTAGTGGTTAAAATGAAAGGTGCCATCTTCGAGAACCTTTCGATGGAGACAAGTATAGTGTCAAACCCCTCCGGTGTGATGGGCAAACCAGTCACGAAATCCATGGAGATGTCGGTCCACAGTTTTTCTGGTATTGGTAGATGCTGTAGTAGTCGAAGGGGTTTGATGCGTTGACTCTTGTGTCGCTGACAAAGGTCGCAGATTTTGCAGAAGTTTGCGACGTCAGCCCCCATCTTGTCCTACTAGAGGTGCTTTGCAAGATTCTTCAAAGTCTTGTCGGCTCCTAAGTGGCCTCCTTGGCTGGTGTTGTAGCATTCTTCGAGAAGCATGTACCATAGCTCCTCGACTTCGGGGACGATGACCTGATGTTTTTGCTTTCTACGCCAATAGGAACCTGGGAGGTGGAACTTTGTCGTGTCATAGGCTCCGTGGTCCTCGTAGCCACAAGCGAATAATTTCGCCACATACGGGTCTGCTTGGATTTGTAGTGTGTTGACCTCCATGAGATCAGGCCGGCAGCTTAGCGCGTCCGTTGGATTTGTCCTTTCGCGCCAATACTTGATTTCGTAGTTGAAGTTTGACTTGAGGAACCCCATCCATCGAGTTTGTCTTCGGCTAAGGTTCGGCTGCATTTTCAGGTACTTGAGGGCATGGTGATCAGGTTGAACCACACATTTGTGGCACTCGAAATAACGTTGACCACCCATACTGAAATTCTTTGGTCATGGTCAGTTACATTTGCCTAGTTTGGTTTGTTGGTGGGCATATTAGCCACACCGTGCCACTACGTATTGAAGTTCTTTGTCATTTCTAGTCGATACATAGGGTTCCCAAACCATTGTCTCTCCCTCTGACTATCTGTGACTCGTGTTGTGAGTTGTTAACGTTGACCACACATAGTGGACTTCTTCGGACATAGTCAGTGACGTATGCATCCTTTGGTTGGTCACTGTGCACGTTAGCCACACCGTGCCACTACTTGTTGAAGGTCTTTGTACTTGCTAGTTGATAACTAGTGTTCCCAACCCAGTGTTTCCCCCTCTGACCATTTGTGACTCGTGTTATGAGTTTTCAACGTTGACCACACACTGTGAAATTCGTTTGGTCATGGTTAGTGACGTATGCATACTTTGGTTTGTCACTGTACATGGTTACTACACCGTGTCACTACGTATTGAAGGTCTTTGTGCTCTCTAGTTGATAGCTAGTCTTCCCAAACCATTGTTACCCTCTCTCACTATCTGTGACTCGTGTTGTGAGTTGTCAACATGTACCACATGAAGTGAACTTCTTTGGTCATGGTTAGTGACATATGCATACTTTGGTTGGTCACTGTGCACTGTAGCCACACTGTACAACTACACATTGAAGGCATTTGTACTTGCTAGTCGATAACTAGTATTGAGAAACCATTATCTTCCACTCTGACCATTTGTGACTCGTGTCATGAGTTGTCAAAGTTTACCACACATGGTGACATTCTTGGATCATGGTCACTGACATATGCATACTTTGGCTGGTCATCGTGCATGGTATCCACACCGTGCCACAACTCATTGAAGGTCATTGTGCTTGCTACATGATACCTGGTGTTCCCAAACCATTGTTTCCCCCTCTGACCATTTGTGACTCGTGTTATGAGTTGTCAACTTTGGCCACACACAACGGATTTCTTTGGTCAAAGGCAGTACATATGCCTACTTTGTCGGTCATTGTGCATGGTAGCCACACCGTGCTACTACTGTTTGAAGGTCGTCGTACTTGCTAGTTGATAACTGATATTCCCGGACCATTGTTTCCCCCTCTGACTGTGTGTGACTTTTGTTATGGTTGGTGAACGTTGACCACCCATATTGAAATTCTTTGGTCATGGTCAGTGACATATGCCTAGTTTGGTTGTTTGGTGTGCAGAGTAGCCACACCGTGCCACTACGTATTGAATTTCTTTGTCCTTTCTAGTCCATGCATAGGGTTCCCAAAACATTGTCTCTCCCCCTGACCATTTGTGACTCGTGTTATGAGTTGTCAATGTTGACCACACATAGTGGAATTCTTCGGTCATAGTCAATGAGTTATGCATTCTTTGGTTGGTCACTGTGCACGCTAGCCACAACGTGCCACAACTTGTTGAAGGTCTTTGTACTTGCTAGTTGATAACTAGTGTTCCCAACCCATTATTTCCCCCTCTGACCATTTGTGACTCGTGTTATGATTTTTCAACATTGACCACACACTGTGAAATTTGTTTGGTCATGGTTAGTGACATATGCCTACTTTGGTTTGTCACTGTACATGGTTACAACTCCGTGTCAGTACGTGTTGAAGGTCTTTGTGCTTTCTAGTTGATAGCTAGTATTCCCAAAACCATTGTTACCCCCTCAGACTATTTGTGACTCGTGTTGTGAGTTGTCCACGTTAACCACATGAAGTAAAATTCGTTGGTCATGGTCAGTGACATATGCATACTTTGGTTGGTCACTGTGCATGGTAGCCACACTGTGCCACTACATATTGAATGTATTTGTACTTGCTACTTAAAACTAGTATTCACAAACCATTGTCTTGCACTCTGACCATTGGTGACTCGTGTTATGAGTTGTCAAAGTTTACCACACTTAGTGACATTATTTGGTCATGGTCAGTGACATATGCCTACTTTGGTTGGTCATCGTGCATGGTATCCACACCGTGCCACAACTTATTGAAGGTCCTTGTGCTTGCTAGTTGATCCCTGGTGTTCACAAACCATTGTTCCCCCCTCTGACCATTTGTGACTCGTATTATGAGTTGTCAATGTGAACCACACACAGCGGATTTCTTTGGTCAAAAGCAGTACATATGCCTACTTTGGTCGGTCATTGTGCATGGTAGCCACACTGTGCCACTACATATTGAATGTATTTGTACTTGCTACTCGATAACTAGTATTCACAAACCATTGTCTCGCACTCTGACCATTGGTGACTCGTGTTATGAGTTGTCAAAGTTTACCACACTTAGTGACATTATTTGGTCATGGTCAGTGACATATGCCTACTTTGGTTGGTCATCGTGCATGGTATCCACACCGTGCCACAACTTATTGAAGGTCCTTGTGCTTGCTAGTTGATCCATGGTGTTCCCAAAACATTGTTCCCCCCTCTGACCATTTGTGACTCGTATTATGAGTTGTCAATGTTAACCACACACAGCGGATTTCTTTGGTCAAAAGCAGTACATATGCCTACTTTGGTCGGTCATTGTGCATGGTAGCCACACTGTGCTACTACTGGTTGAAGGTCGTTGTACTTGCTAGTTGATAACTGATATTCCCAGACCATTGTTTCCCTCTCTGACAATTTGTGACTCGTGTTATGGTTGGTGAACGTTGACCACCCATACTGAAATTCTTTGGTCATGGTTAGTGACATATTCCTAGTTTGGTTGTTTGGTGTGCATATTAGCCACACCGTGCCACTATATATTGAAGTTCTTTGTCCTTTCTAGTCCATACATAGGGTTCCCAAACCATTGTCTCTCCCTCTGACTATCTGTGACTCATGTCGTGAGTTGTCAATGTTGACCACACATAATGGACTTCTTCGGTCATAGTCAGTGACGTATGCATCCTTTGGTTGGTCACTGTGCACGCTAGCCACACCGTGCCACTACTTGTTGAAGGTCTTCGTACTTGCTAGTTGATAACTAGTGATCCCAACCCATTGTTTCCTCTTCCGACCATTTGTGACTTGTGTTATGAGTTTTCAACGTTGACCACACACTGTGAAATTCGTTTGGTCATGGTTAGTGACACATGCCTACTTTGGTTTGTCACTGTACATGGTTACCACTCTGTGTCACTACGTATTGAAGGTCTTTGTGCTTTCTAGTTGATAGCTAGTGTTCCCAAACCATTGTTACCCCCTCAGACTATCTGTGACTTGTGTTGTGAGTTGTCAACGTTGACCACATGAAGTGAAATTCGTTGGTCATGGTCAGTGACATATGCATACTTTGGTTGGTCACTGTGCATGGTATCCACACTGTGCCACTACATATTGGATGTATTTGTACTTGCTACTCGATAACTAGTATTCAAAAACCATTGTCTTCCACTCTGACCATTTGTGACTTGTGTTATGAGTTGTCAAAGTTTACCACACTTAGTGACATGATTTGGTCATGGCCAGTGACATACACCTACTCTTGTTGGTCATCGTGCATGGTATCCACACCGTGCCACAACTTATTGAAGGTCCTTGTGCTTGCTAGTTGATGCCTGGTGTTCCCAACCCATTGTTTCCCCCTCTGACCATTTGTGACTCCTGTTATGAGTTGTCAACGTTGGCCACACACAGCAGATTTCTTTGGTCAAAGGCAGTACATATGCCTACTTTGGTCGGTCATTGTGCATTGTAGCCACACCGTGCTACTACTGATTGAAGGTTGTCATACTTGCTAGTTGAGAACTGATATTCCCGGACCATTATTTCCCCATGTGACTATTTGTGACTCTTGTTATGGTTGGTGAACGTTGACCACCCATATTGAAATTCTTTGGTCATGGTCAGTGACATATGCCTAGTTTGGTTGTTTGGTGTGCATAGAAGCCACACCGTTCCACTACGTATTGAAGTTCTTTGTCCTTTCTAGTCCATGCATAGGGTTCCCAAACCATTGTCTCTCCCTCTGACCATTTGTGACTTGTGTTATGAGTTGTCAATGTTGACCACACATAGTGGACTTCTTCTGTCATAGTCAGTGACGTATGCATTCTTTGGTTGGTCACTGTGCACGCTAGCCAGACCATGCCACTACTTGTTGAAGGTCTTCGTACTTGCTAGTTGATAACTAGTGTTCACAACCCATTGTTTCCCCCTCTGACCATTTGTGACTCGTGTTATGAGTTTTCAACGTTGACCACACACTGTGAAATTTGTTTGGTCATGGTTAGTGACACATGCTTACTTTGGTTTGTCACTGTACATGGTTACCACTCTGTTTCACTACGTATTGAAGGTCTTTGTGATTTCTAGTTGATAGCTAGTGTTCCCAAACCATTGTTACCCCCTTAGACTATCTGTAACTTGTGTTGTGAGTTGTCAACGTTGACCACATGAAGTGAAATTTGTTGGTCATGGTCAGTGACATATGCATACTTCGGTTGGTCACTGTGCATGGTAGCCACACTGTGCCACTACATATTGAATGTATTTGTACTCGCTACTCGATAACTAGTATTCACAAACCATTGTCTTCCACTCTGACCATTTGTGACTCGTGTTATGAGTTGTCAAAGTTTACCACACTTAGTGACATTATTTGGTCATGGCCAGTGACATATGCCTACTTTGGTTAGTCATCGTGCATGGTATCCACACCGTGCCACAACTTATTGAAGGTCCTTGTGCTTGCTAGTTGATCCCTGGTGTTCCCAAACCATTAATTCCCCCTCTGGCCATTTGTGACTCGTGTTATGAGTTGTCAATGTGGACCACACACATCGGATTTCTTTGGTCAAAGGCAGTACATATGCCTACTTCGATCGGTCATTGTGCATGGTAGCCACACCGTGCTACTACTGAATGAAGGTCGTTGTACTTGCTAGTTGAGAACTGATATTACCAGACCATTGTTTCCCTCTCTGACTGTTTGTGAATCGTGGTATGGTTGGTGAACGTTGACCACCCATACTGAAAGTCTTTGGTCATGGTCAGTGACGTATGCATAGTTTGGTTGTTTGGTGTGCATATTAGCCACACCGTGCCACTACGTATTGAAGTTCTTTGTCCTTTCTAGTCGATACATAGGGTTCGCAAACCATTGTCTCTCCCTCTGACTACCTATGACTCGTGTTGTGAGTTGTCAATGTTGACCACACATAGTGGACTTCTTCGGTCATAGTCAGTGACGTATGCATCCTTTGGTTGGTCACTGTGCACGCTAGCCACATCGTGCCACTGCTTGTTGAAGTTCTTTGTACTTGCTAGTTGATCACTAGTGTTCCTTACCCATTGTTTCCCCCTCAGACCATTTGTGACTCGTGTTATGAGTTTTCAATGTTGACCACACACCGTGAAATTCGTTTGGTCATGGTTAGCAACGTATGCATACTTTGGTTTGTCACTGTACATGGTTACCATGCCGTGTCACTATGTATTGAAGGTCTTTGTGTTCTCTAGTTGATAGCTAGTCTTCCCAAACCATTGTTACCCTATCTCAGTATCTGTGACTCGTGTTGTGAGTTGTCAACATTGACCACATGAAGTGAATTTCTTTGGTCATGGTTAGTGACATAAGCATACTTTGGTTGGTCATTCTGTATTGTAGCCACACTGTGCAACTACATATTGAAGGTATTTGTCCTTGCTATTCGATAACTAATATTCAGAAACCATTATCTTCCACTCCTACCATTTGTGACTCGTGTTATGAGTTGTCAAAGTTTACTACACATGGTGAAATTCTTGGGTCATGGTCAGTGACATATGCATACTTTGGCTGGTCATCGTGCATGGTATCCACACCGTGCCACAACTCATTGAAGGTCATTGTGCTTGCTAGTTGATACCTGGTGTTCCCAAACCATTGTTTCCCCCTCTGACCATTTGTGACTCGTGCTATGAGTTGTCAACGTTGGCCACACACAGTGGATTTCTTTGGTCAAACGCAGTACATATGCCTACTTTGGTTGGTCAGTGTGCACGCTAGCCACACCGTGCCACTACTTGTTGAAGGTCTTCGTACTTGCTAGTTGATAACTAGTGTTCCCAACCCATTGTTTCCCCCTCTGACCATTTGTGACTCATGTTATGAGTTTTCGACGTTGACCACACACTGTGAAATTCATTTGGTCATGGTTAGTGACATATGCCTTCTTTGGTTTGTCACTGTACATGGTTACCACGCCATGTCACTACGTATTGAAGGTCTTTGTGTTTCTTAGTTGGAAGCCAGAGTTTCCAAACCATTGTTAACCCCTCAGACTATCTGCGACTCGTGTTGTGAGTTGTCAACGTTGACCACATGAAGTGATTTTTTTTTGTCATGGTCAGTGATATATGCATGCTTTCGTTGGTCACTGTGCATGGTAGCCACACTGTGCCACTACATATTGAATGTATTTGTCCTTGCTAATCGATAACTAGTATTCACAATCCATCGTCTTCCACTGTGACCATTTGTGACTCGTGTTATGAGGTGTCAAAGTTTACCACAACTTGGTGACATTATTTGGTCATGGTCAGTAACATACGCCTACTTTGGTTGGTCATCGTGCATGGTATCCACACCGTGCCACAACTTATTGAAGGTCCTTTTGCTTGCTAGTTGATTCCTGGTGTTCCCAAACCATTGTTACCCCCTCTGACAATTTTTGACTTGTGTTATAAGTTGTGAGCGCTTGCCACACACAGCGGATTTCTTTGGTCAAAGGCAGTACATATGCCTACTTTGGTCGGTCATTGTGCACGGTAGCCACACCATGCTACTGCTGATTGAAGGTCGTCGTACTTGCTAGTTGAAAACTGACATTTACCCAGGGGTCCTCCTCCGGGGCACCCTTGAAGGAGTCCAGCCAAGGAAGGTTGGCGGGTTCGGAGCGAATGTATTGCAGCTGCGGAACGGTGCTGCGGTTTGTCGTCAACGTAGTCACAGCATGTGACGGAGGGATGGTTACAGGTGGGACCGCGGAGTACCCAGTCGGAAGGACTGGCATCTGGGGCTGCCCCGCGGGCATGGGAAGATTTGCTTGCGTGGGTGGGGGAGGCATATTCAAAGAAGAAGGAGCTGGTATGGAAGCTGTGTAGGGTGTGGAGAAGAATGCTGTCCCAGGCAGCAGAACCTGAGTCCCATGTGCCGGCAGCGCCGTTGTCTGGGGCACCCAGTACGTCTGAGTAGCTGGGATCGCAGCCGCGGGGTGGAGAGGAACTGCTGGTCCAGTGTTGGCTGTAGGGTGCGGATTCCGTCGTAACTGCTACGGGGGCGGGTAAAAATGGCTCTGTGCAGTCGGTTGTGGCATTGGCAGTGGTGCCTGGTAGACCGTTCCTGCTGGCATAGTTCTGACCATCAGCTGGTTGGGAGGCTGCTGATAGGCAGGCATGGGTGGCTGCGGCGCCATGTTGGGCAGAGGCATCTGCGGCATCATCCCCACCGGCGTTGGACCCATATGCTGCTGTTGCTGGGTCATCCACAGGGGTGGCGTGGTCGCGGAAGGCTGTGTGGCGGGCGTTGGTTGCGCCCCTCCTCAAACAGCTGCTGCTGATGGATCGATAGTTGGGTCCCAGTTGGTGGGGGCTGAACCGTGTTCCCCGGGTGGGTGACACCCCCTCCGAGCTGGGACATCTGTGGCTGTTGCATGATTGCGGAGGGCTACGTCATCATCCCTGCCTGCACCATGGGCTGCTGTGGCGGATGCGCTGGCTGTTGTGGTCCTGCCGCAGGCAGATGCGGCATGGCTGCCGTCTGCATAGTGCTTAAGATCACCTGCTGCTGCGGCAGCGCACTCGGTGCAGGGGGGTGCAAGGGCATCCCTGCCGGCAGGGTACCCAAACTCGGCTGCAATATCTGCTGTTGTACTGGGCCGAACGCGGAGGGCTGTGGTGTCATCCCAGCCTGTCCTTCCCCCATGTGCTTCTGGAGTGGGTGCCTTGGTGGCTGAGCCACTCCGGTTGCCTGGGACTGCGTTGTTGCTCCTGTGGCTGCCGTTCCCATGGTCAGAGGAGTCTGACCCACGGGAAGTTGGTTCACCGGCGGCTGTGCGACGCCTGATGCCTGCGCGGACATTGGCACCTCCAGCTGCGTGCTTCCCGGGGGATGCGCCGGTGTGGCCATCTGCTGTTGCTACAGGCCGGTCAGAGGCGATTCCGCGGTCGGGCCCCCCAGGATTGCCCCAGCCACCAGCTGCGGCGGGTTCATGTTCTGTGACATCCCAAGAGCGGGGGCTAGGATTTTCATCTGCTGCGGGTGCGTTGATGCCTGCTGCCCGTCCGAAGCTGGTGCCTTGGGGATCCCTGAATCCCCGGGGCTAAGCGGTAAGGGTTGCGGGTGTGCTGACGGGGTTGTGGGCTGTAACTCCGTCCCGCCAGCGACCTGCTGCTGCTGCCCGCTGCGACGCCGATACACCAATCCGCGATAGGCCTCGAGTTCTCCACCACCGGAGGATACCTCCGGCAAAGGTGGTGCATCGGAGAACCACTGTGCCCCAAGCGGCGCATTCCCCTGTCCCTCCTGTCCCTGCTGATGCTGGATCGATCCACAGCTGCCGGAGCTGTGGATGGTCTCCACCTCCACGTGTTTGCCGAGCGCATCCATGATGCGGCGCCAGTGCAGCTGCTCCAACCACTCGGTCACCCGTCGGTGCTGGACGAGCGGATCGGGGCTTGGTGAGGAGCTGACTGGCGTACGGGACGGCACCGGTGAGGGCTCCCTGCTTCCCGCGTAGGTCGCGGCCCGCCGTGGCAAGAAGCACTGCGCTGATGACTGCTGCTGCCGTCACCTGGTGTCCTGATGCACAAAGCTAGCCGCCGACATCAACGACTGATCTGAAAGGCACGTGCAGTTCTGCTGGCAAAGAGCAAAGAACTGTCCACGCTCACCGCACGATGACACTGATACCCCCAATTTTGCCGCGCAATGCTCTCCTTCCGCGCTCTCTGGTTCCGCGCCGGGTCTGCTCCACGTTTATGTCGTTCCGCGGTTCCACGGTGCAGTTGTTCACTGCTCCTCCGCTACCTCTCCTGGTCTTCCGCGGATGCCTCCCACCCTCAGGATCCCGCGTGTGGGTAGTGCTCCGCGGCTCACTCCTTGCCGGCACGAGAGTCTTCCACTTCGTGGCCTCTGACTCCTCTGCCCGCGGAACCCCGTTCCGTGGCCGTGCGCAAGGCCGCGACGTCGCCGGTAACACTCTTCACCCTACTTGCGTTCCTTGGTGGTGACAGTTCCTAGCGGAATCCTTGTTGGACCCAAGATCAGAAGTGGAGCGACCAGTAGGTCATGCACACACTCGGAGGAGAAGACCTTGTCCTCCACGGAGTACCTCCGCGGAGAGCACTCTTCCTGTTCCTTAGACAGGGGCGGATCTCAGATAGGAAGCGGGAGTGGGAGTAGGAACTTGATTGATAAATGTGCGGATCAATGATACACGAGGCGGTAGTCTGGATCTGAATGAGTCAGGACTTGAGTTTTTCAACTGGAAATGATACTTGCATCAAGTCAGACAGTACAAGATCAGATCAAGATCACATCTCTCCTGTTCCTTCGCTGCATAGCTACTTTATAATCACCCAGCTTAGCCCTCTAAGTCTCCTCCTACAACACTCGTTCCTCTACTTCGGACTCCGCACGGTGGGTTACGCGCACCGCGGGTCTCGTCCTTGATCACACAACAGACTACTTCTACATTTCTCTGCCCTACTACTACTTCTTCCCTTACTCCGCGGCTTGGGTGCGCGCGGTCTTGTGTTCTTCCTTGAATCTCCGTCTTCGTGCGATGCGTTCTCCCGGCTCTCCTCCTTGATTACCGCTGCCAACCCTGGGCTCTCATTGGCCGAGCTCCTGCCGCCCTCTTCTTGATATCCGGTTCCGCCGGCGGATGTCTTGCACGTCTGACGCTCCTGCTTCACTCCCACCTCTCCGCGGCTCGGCACATGTTCTCTTTCCACTGCGGATTCTCATCCCTACCTATCCCGCCTCTTTTCGTCTCCTCCGCGACAAGCGCTTGAGATAGCCGTAAAGGATCCGCCGTTGATTGTTTGTTCCCTGGTTGCCACTTTTCCCGCCTGTCTTCCTCCACCGCCACTGGATTCCGTGCCACCCCACGCTCTACCGCAACCTCATTGCGGGAGCCAGCATCCCTTGCGCGTCCTCCTGTGCTCCGTGGCCTCCCTTCCATCTTCCTCCGCGGATCTGTGGTCGCGGCCACCTCTTTCCGCAGACTTGTGGGTCGTGGCGACTTCCTTCCGCGGATCCACCTTCTTCCCAGCGGAGATGCGGTGGATCTCTGCCTGAAACTGATGCCCCCAACCCCCCCTTTTCAAGACTCTGTCCCAGAGTCTCGTCAGCGCAACAGGCGCGTGAACTTCCCTTGGGGACCCGGCCGCTGCCGTTGTTGGCAAGGGCGGCAGTACGTCTCCACCTCCCCACCCTCTCGTTGGTATCTTGGGGAGCACTCCTGATGCACGTATAACTGGCACCCCTCGCACCGGGCTCCTGCAGTGATGTCCTCCGCGCCAAGTCTTCTTTTGCAGGTAGAGCAGTGTGGGATCCGTTTATACATCCTTCAACTGGTGCAGCGGCACACCATCTGCCCCTCCTCATTCCTTCCCACTTCTGTGGCACACTGTGCGTGGGCCCATCCTCCGCAATGCTCACAGTGGCATGCCATCCCTGTGACGGTCCCCATGCATCCGTCTCCGCAGCAATGCAGCCCGGGATTTTCTTCCCCCCAATCCTCTTTTCTGGGCTGAGCGAGGCAGCGATGACAGGTCCACAATCCTTCCTTACCCCTCTTGCCGCACCGCTGGTGGCACATCTTCAGGCACATGCTACATCCCTTCCCGAACTCTGCCATCCCTTCCCGGCAGGCAGCGCATGCAGGTTCTCGGGTCTCCGGGATGAAGCTGAGGTAGCAGCCCGTCTGAAGGAGCTCATCTTCCACACATTGGTGACATTGGCCCTTCCAGGCGGAGCTGCCCGTCACCAGGCATTCGCGGTGGGCAGGCCTTGTGCAGACAGCACACCTTCCTCCATCCTGCACCGTCTTCAGGCATGTAGGACATGTCGCGGATTGATGCCCTTCCTCTCCCGGTACCTCCTCTTCCTCTTCCGATTCTTCTTCTTCCTCCTCCTCATTCACTCGGGGTGCCTTGCGTACACCTCGTCGCTTTTTGATCTCTTCTCTGCACCTTCTGCACACCGCAACCCCACTTTGCCCTCCGCACCCGTCACGAGGTGGCGCCAGGCAGCCAGTGCAGATTTTGCGGAGGCATCCGCCACAATCCTGCACCACCACTTTTCACCATTGGCCGCATTGTGCACACTTCTTCTCCTTTAGCTCCTTCCGCCTTCTTTCTTCTGCCGCGACCCGTCCCTCCGCCTGCAACTGCCTCATTGTGGCCCCGGAAACCGTGCGCGGACCTTTCCTTTGCTCAGGGGGCCCCTCCTCTTCTTCCTCTTCTTCCTCCTCTTCCTCCGGGTCCCACCTTCCACAGGGTGGTGCTCCCCCAGCGCCGAGTCCCGCTCCTTCTTCCTCCTCCTGCTCCTTCGCGGCTTCCTCCTTAGATGCCTCCCTCAGGCACCGCAAGCAGGTGCGATTTCATCCAATGCAGGTTTTAGAGGTTCCGCCGGCATACTGGTGTGCGGGATTCCCGCACACCCGGCACACCACCTTTAGATGTAACTCAGCAAGGAGATTCTCTCCGCACCATACACACGGGCCAGTGTAGTTGGCCAGGCTCTTGGGGCTCATCGGCACCCTAGTCCGCGGTGGTGCTCTCTGGGATGGCTGCTGGGCCACCCCCGCTGAGGTTTGCTCGGGCTGTCGCTCGAGCCTACCTTCAGGCTCCTCCCTCTTCCTCCGTTCCTGCTGCTCCCTCTGTTCCTGCCGCCTCTCCTCCCGCGGCTCCAGCTGCTGCCTACGCCGCGGCTGCTCTCGCCGTGGTTCCTTCCTCACCTCCTCCGCGACCAGTTCGCGGACATCGGACTCTTCCTCCTCCACCTCCTCTGGTTCCTGGCTCCACTCCTGCTCCTGCTGTGACACCTGCTCTTCACAGACGTCCAGCACCTCTTCCGCCCTCCATCCGCGCGAGCCCTTCCGCTGTCCCAGAGGCGGTAGGCGACCCCCCGTCCCGGGAATGTGCGTTTTCCACGCTCGTGGCAGCAGCAAAAACTCCGTGGCCGGATAACTGCGGTCGCTGAACCCTTCCGGCCCCTCCAGCCACACTTGCCCTGCCTCGACGCTGGCCACGCGGTACACCTCCCGCGATTCTCCTGCCTCTCGCCTCACGTTGGGGAAGGGGCGGCGATACACCAAGTGGCCCTCTCCGATGGGCCCATGGTTCAGCCGTCGGTTGGCTGCATCGCATCCGCGCCAGGCAGTGACAGAACCCCTCAACCGCGCCTCTGCTCTCATGGCCTTCGTCCAACAAGCAGTGGCACGGTGTGGCTAGCGTGCATAGTGACCAACCAAAGGATGCATACGTCACTGAATATGACCGAAGAAGTCCAATATGTGTGGTCAACATTGACAATTCACAACACGAGTCAAAGATAGTCAGAGGGAGAGACAATGGTTTGGGAACTCCATGTATCGACTAGAAAGGACAAAGAACTTCAATACTTAGTGGCACGGTGTGGCTAATATGCACACCAAACAACCAAACAAGGCATATGTCACTGACCATGACCAAAGACATTTAGTATGGGTGCTCAACGTTCACCAACCATAACACGAGTAAAAAACGGTCAGAGAGGGAAACAATGGTCTGGGAATATGAATTCTCAACTAGCAAGTACAACGACCTTCAATCAGTAGTAGCACGGTGTGGCTACCATGCACAATGACCGACCAAAATAGGCATATGTACTGCCTTGGATCAAAGAAATCCACTGTGTGTGGTCAACATTGACAACTCATAATACGAGTCACAAATGGTCATAGGGGGAAACAGTGGTTTGGGAACACCAGGGATCAACTAGCAAGCACAAGGACCTTCAATAAGTTGTGGCACGGTGTGGATACCATGCACGATGACCAACCAAAGTAGGCATATGTCACTGACCATGACCAAATAATGTCACTAAGTGTGGTAAACTTTGACAACTCATAACACGAGTCACAAATGGTCAGAGTGGAAGACAATGGTTTGGGAACACCAGGTATCAACTAGCAAGCACAAGGACCTTCAATAAGTTGTGGCACGGTGTGGATACCATGCACGATGACCAACCAAAGTAGGCATATGTCACTGACCATGACCAAATAATGTCACTACGTGTGGTAAACTTTGACAACTCATAACACGAGTCACAGATGGTCAGAGTGGAAGACAATGGTTTGTGAATACTAGTTATTGAGTAGCAAGTAAAAATACATTCAATATGTAGTAGCACAGTGTAGCTACCATGCACAGTGACCAACCAAAGTATGCATATGTCACTGACCATGACCAACAAATTTCACTACATGTGGTCAACGTTGACAACTCACAACACGAGTCACAGATAGTCTGAGGGGGTAACAATGGGTTGAAAACACTGGCTGTGAACTAGAAAGCACGAAGACCTTCAATGCGTAGTGACACGGCGTGGTAACCATGTACAGTGACAAACCAAAGTAGGCATATGTCACTAACCATGACCAAACGAATTTCACGGTGTGTGGTCAACGTTGAAAACTCATAACATGAGTCATAAATGGTCAAAGGGGGAATCAATGGGTTGGGAACACTAGTTATCAACTAGCAAGTACGAAGACCTTCAACAAGTAGTGGCACGGTGTGGCTAGCGTGAACAGTGACCAGCCAAAGGATGTATACGTCACTGACTATGACCGAAGAAGTCCACTATGTGTGGTCAACATTGACAACTCACAACACAAGTCACAAATAGTCAGAGGGAGAGAAAATGGTGTGGGAACCCTATGTATCGACTAAAAAGGACAAAGAACTTCAATACGTAGTGGCACGGTGTGGCTAATATGCACACCAAAAAACCAAACTAGGCATATGTAACTGACCATGACCAAAGAATTTCAGTATGGGTGGTCAATGTTCACAACCATAACACGAGTCACAAACGGTCAGAGAGGGAAACAATGGTCTGAGAATATCTGTTATCAACTAGCAAGTACAACGACCTTCAATCAGTATTAGAACCGTGTGGCTACCATGCACAATGACCGACCAAACTAGGCATATGTACTACCTTTAACCAAAGAAATCCGCTGTGTGTGGTCAACATCGACAACTCATAATACAAGTCACAAATGGTCAGAGGGGGAAACAATGGTTTGGGAACACCAGGGATCAACTAGCAAGCACAAGGACCTTCAATACGTTGTGGCACGGTGTGGATACCATGCACGATGACCAACGAAAGTAGGCATATGTCACTGACCATGACCAAATAATGTCAAGTGTGGTAAACTTTGACAACTCATAATACGAGTCACAAATGGTCAGAGTGGAAGACACTGGTTTGTAAATACTAGTTATCGAGTAGCAAGTACAAATACATTCAATGTGTAGTGGCACAGTGTGGCTACCATGCACAGTGACCAACCAAAGTATGCATATGTCACTGACCATGACCAACGAATTTCACCTCATGTGGTCAACGTTGACAACTCACAACACGAGTCACAGATAGTCTGAGGGGGTAACAATGGGTTGGGAATACTGGCTGTTAACTAGAAAGCACGAATACCTTCAATACGTAGTGACACGGCATGGTAACCATGTACAGTGATAAACCAAAGTAGGCATATGTCACTAACCATGACCAAACGAATTTCACAGTGTGTGGTCAACGTTGAAAACTCATAACATGAGTCATAAATGGTCAGAGGGGGCAACAATGGGTTGGGAACACTAGTTATCAACTAGCAAGTACGAAGACCTTCAACAAGTAGTGGCACGGTGTGGCTAGCGTGAACAGTGACCAGCCAAAGGATGTATACGTCACTGACTATGATCGAAGAAGTCCACTATGTGTGGTCAACATTGACAACTCACAACACAAGTCAAAGATAGTCAGAGGGAGAGACAATGGTTTGGGAACCCTATGTATTGACTAGAAAGGACAAAGAACTTCAATACGTAGTGGCACGGTGTGGCTAATATGCACACCAAAAAACCAAACTAGGCATATGTAACTGACCATGACCAAAGAATTTCAGTATGGGTGGTCAACGTTCACAACCATAACACGAGTCACAAACGGTTAGAGAGGGAAACAATGGTCTGGGAATATCTGTTCTCAACTAGCAAGTACAACGACCTTCAATCAGTATTAGCACGGTGTGGCTACCATGCACAATAACCGACCAGAGTAGGCATATGTACTGCCTTTGACCAAAGAAATCCGCTGTGTGTGGTCAACATTGACAACTCATAACACAAGTCACAAATGGTCAGAGGGGGAAACAATGGTTTGGGAACACCAGGGATCAACTAGCAAGCACAAGGACCTTCAATAAGTTGCGGCACGGTGTGGATACCATGCACGATGACCAACCAAAGTAGGCATATGTCACTGACCATGACCAAATAATGTCACTAAGTGTGGTAAACTTTGACAACTCATAACACGAGTCACAAATGGTCACAGTGGAAGACAATGGTTTGTAAATGCTAGTTATTGAGAAGCAAGTACAAATACATTCAATATGTAGTGGCACAGTGTGGCTACCATGCACAGTGACCAACCAAAGTATGCATATGTCACTGACCATGACCAAAATTTCACTTCATGTGGTCAACTTTGACAACTCACAACACGAGTCACAGATAGTCTGAGGGGGTAACAATGGTCTGGGAACACTAGCTATCAACTAGAAAGAACAAAGACCTTCAATATGTAGTGACACAGAGAGGTAACCATGTACAGTGACAAGCGAAAGTAGGCATATGTCACTTCCCATGACCAAACGAATTTCACAGTGTGTGGTCAACGTTGAAAACTCATAACACGAGTCACAAATGGTCAAAGGGGGAAACAATGGGTTGGGAACACTAGTTATCAACTAGCAAGTACGAAGACCTTCAACAAGTAGTGGCACAGTATGGCTAGCATGCACAATGACCAACCAAAGAATGCATACGTCACTGACTATGACCGAAGAAGTCCACTATGTGTGGTCAACATTGACAACTCATAACACGAATCACAAATGGTTAGAGGGAGAGACAATGGTTTAAGATCCCTATGCATGGACTAGAAAGGACAAAGAACTTCAATACGTAGTGGCACGGTGTAGCTATTATGCACACCAAACAACCAAAATAGGCATGTATCACTGACCATGACCAACGATTTTCAATATGGGTGGTCAACGTTCACCAACCATAGCACGAGTCACAAACAGTCAGAGGGGGAAACAATGGTCCGGGAATATCAGTTCTCAACTAGCAAGTACGACAACCTTCAATCAGTAGTAGCACGGTGTGGCTACCATGCACAATGACCGACCAAAGTAGGCATATGTACTGCCTTTGACCAAAGAAATCTGCTGTGTGTGGCCAACGTTGAGAACTCATAACACGAGTCACAAATGGTCAGAGTGGGAAACAATGGTTTGGGAACACCAGGCATCAACTAGCAAGCACAAGGACCTTCAATAAGTTGTGGCACGGTGTGGATACCATGCACAATGACCAACCAAAGTAGGCGTATGTCACTGACCATGACCAAATAATGTCACTAAGTGAGGTAAACTTTGACAACTCATAAAACGAGTCACAAATGGTCAGAGTGGAAGACAATGGTTTGGGAATACTAGTATCGAGTAGCAAGTACAAATACATTCAATATGTAGTGGCACAGTGTGGCTACCATGCACAGTGACCAACCAAAAATGCACATGTCACTGACCATGACCAACAAATTTCACTTCATGTGGTGGACGTTGATTGCTCACAACACGAGTCACAGATATTCTGAGGGGGTAACAATGGTTTGAGAACACTCGCTGTCAACTAGGAAGCACAAAGACAGTCAATACATAGTGACACGGCATGGTAACCATGTACAGTGACAAACCAAAGTAGGCATATGTCACTAACCATGACAAAACAAATTTCACAGGGTGTGGTCAACGTTGAAAACTCATAACATGAGTCACAAATGGTCAGGGGTGGAAAATGGGTTGGGAACTCTAGTTATCAACTAGAAAGTACAAAGACCTTCAACAAGTAGTGGCACGGTGTGGCTAGCGTGCACAGTGACCAACCAAAGGATGCATACGTCACTGACTATGGCCGAAGAAGTCCACTATGTGTGGTCAACATTGACAATTCATAACACGAGTCACAAATGGTCAGAGGGAGAGGCAATGGTTTGGGAACCCTATGCATGGACTAGAAAGGACAAAGAACTTCAATATGTACTGGCACGGTGTGGCTACTATGCACACCAAACAACCAAACTAGGCATATGTCACTGACCATGACCAAAGAATTTCAATATGGGTGGTCAACGTTCACCAACCATAACACGAGTCACAGATGGTGAGAGGGGGAAACAATGGTCCGGGAATATCAGTTCTCAACTAGCAAGTACGACGACCTTCAATCAGTAGTAGCACGGTGTGGCTACCATGCACAATGACTGACCAAAGTAGGCATATGTACTGCCTTTGACCAAAGAAATCCGCTGTGTGTGGCCAACATTGACAACTCATAACACGAGTCACAAATGGTCAGAGTGGGAAAGTATGGTTTGGGAACACCAGGCATCAACTAGCAAGCACGAGGACCTTCAATACGTTGTGGCACGGTGTGGATTCCATGCACGATGACCAACGAAAGTAGGCGTATGTCACTGACCATGACCAAATAATTTCACTAAGTGTGGTAAACATTGACAACTCATAACACGAGTCACAAATGGTCAGAGTGGAAGACAATGGTTTTTGAATACTAGTTATTGAGTAGCAAGTACAATTACATTCAACATGTAGTGGCACAATGTGGCTACCATGCACAGTGACCAACCAAAGTATGCATATTGCATTGACCATGACCAACAAATTTCACTTCATGTGGTCAACGTTGACAGCTCATAACACGAGTCACAGATAGTCTGAGGGGGTAACAATGGTTTGGGAACACTGGCTGTCAACTAGAAAGCACAAAAACCTTCAATACTTAGTGACACGGCGTGGTAACCATGTACAGTGACAAACCAAAGTAGGCATATGTCACTAAGCATGACCAAACGAATTTCACAGTGTGTGGTCAACGTTGAAAACACACAACATGAGTCACAAATGGTCAGAGGGGGAAACAATGGGTTGGGAACACTAGTTATCAACTAGTAAGTACGAAGACCTTCAACAAGTAGTGGCTCGGTGTGGCTAGCGTGCACAATGACCAACCAAACAATGCATACTCCACTGACTATGACCGAAGAATTCCACTATGTGTGGTCAACATTGACAACTCATAACACGAGTCACAAATGGTTAAAGGGAGAGACAATGGTTTGGGAATCCTACGCATGGACTAAAAAGGACAAAGAACTTCAATATGTAGTGGCACGGTGTGGCTACTATGCACACCAAACAACCAAAATAGGCATATGTTACTCACCATGACCAAAGATTTTCAATATGGGTGGTCAACGTTCACCAACCATAACACGAGTGACAAACAGTTAGAGGGTGAAACAATGGTCCGGGAATATCAGTTCTCAACTAGCAAGTACGACGACCTTCAATCAGTAGTAGCACGGTGTGGCTACCATGCACAATGACTGACCAAAGTAGGCATATGTACTGCCTTTGTCCAAGGAAATCCGCTGTGTGTGCCCAACGTTGACAACTCATAACACGAGTCACAAATGGTCAGATGGGGAAACAATGGTTTGGGAACACCAGGTAACAACTAGCAAGCACAATCACCTTCAATAAGTTGTGGCACGGTGTGGATACCATGCACGATGACCAACCAAAGTAGGCGTATGTCACTGACCATGGCGAAATAATGTCACTTAGTGTGGTAAACGTTGAAAACTCATAACACAATTCAGAAATGGTCACAGTGGAAGGCAATGGTTTGTGAATACTAGTTATCGAGTAGCAAGTACAAATACATTTAATATGTAATGGCACAGTGTGGCTACAATGCACAGTGACCAACCAAAGTATGCATATGTCACTAACCATGACCAAAGAAGTTCACTTCATGTGGTCAATGTTGACAACTCACAACACGAGTCACTGATAGCGAGAAAGGGTAACAATGGTTTGGGACGACTAGGTATCAACTAGAGAGCACAAAGACCTTCAATATGTAGTGACACGGCGTGGTAACCATGTACAGTGACAAACCAAAGTATGCATACGTCACTAACCATGACCTGAAGAATTTCACAGTGTGTGGTCAACGTTGAAAACTCATAACACGCGTCATAAATGGTCAGAGGGGGAAACAATGGGTTGGGAACACTAGTTATCAACTAGCAAGTACAAAGACGTTCAACAAGCAGTGGCACGGTGTGGCTACCGTGCACAGTGACCAACCAAAGGATGTATACGTCACTTTGACTGAAGAAGTCCACTATGTGTGGTCTACATTGACAACTCACAACACGAGTCACAGATAGTCAGAGGGGGGTAAAAATTGTGTGGGAAGACTAGCTATCAACTAGAAAGCACAAAGATTTTCAATACGTAGTGACACGGCGTGGTAACCATGTAAAGTGAAAAACCAAACTAGGCATATGTCACTGACCATGACCAAAGAATTTCAGTATGGGTGGTCAACGTTCACCAACCATAACACGAGTCACAAATGGTCGAAGGGGGGAAACAATGGTCCGGGAATATCAGTTCTCAACTAGCAAGTACAACGACCATCAATCAGTAGTAGCACGGTGTGGCTACCATGCACAATGACTGACCAAAGTAGGCATATGTACTGCCTTGGACCAAAGAAATCCGCTGTGTGTGGTAAACATTGACAACTCATAATACGATTCACAGATGGTCAGAGGTGGAAAAAATGGTTTTGGAACACCAGGTATCAACTAGCAAGCACAATGACCTTCAATAAGTTGTGGCACAGTGTGGATACCATGCACCATGACCAACCAAAGAATGTATATGTCCATGACCATGACCAAAGAATGTCACCATGTGTGGTAAACGTTGACAACTCATAAAACAAGTCACAAATGGTGACAGTGGAAGATAATGATTACAAAATACTAGGTATCGACTAGCAAGTACAAATACCTTCAATATGTAGTAGCACAGTGTGGCGACAATGCACAGTGACCAACCAAAGTATGCATGTCACTGACCATGACCAAATAATTTCACTTCATGTGGTCAATATTGACAACTCACAACACGAGTCACAGATAGTCAGAGGGGGTAACAATGGTTTGGGAAGACTAGCTATCTACTAGAAAGCACAAAGACCTTCAATACGTAGTGACATGGCGTGGTAACCATGTACAGTGACAAACCAAAGTAGGCATATGTCACTAACCATGACCAAAAGAATTTCAAGGTGTGTGGTCAGCGTTGAAAACTCATAACACACGTCACAAATGGTCAGAGGAGGAAACAATAAGTTGGGAACACTAGTTATCAACTAGTGAGTACAAAGACCTTCAACAAGCAGTGGCACGATGTGGCTAGCGTGCACAGTGACAAACCAAATGATGCATACGTCACTGACTATGTGTGGTCAACATTAACAACCCATAACACAAGTCACAAATGGCCACAAGGAGAGACAATGGTTTGGGAACCCTATGTCTCGACTAGAAAGGACAAAGAACTTCAATACGTAGTGGCACGGTGTGGCTAATATGCACACCAAACAACCAAACTAGGCATATGTCACTGACCAGGACCAAAGAATTTCAGTATGGGTGGTCAACGTTCACCAACCATAACACGAGTCACAAACGGTCAGAGAGGGAAACAATGGTCTGGGAATATCAGTTCTCAACTAGCAAGTACAACGACCTTCAATCAGTAGTAGCACGGTGTGGCTACCATGCACAATGACCGACCAAAGTAGGCATATGTACTGCCTTTGACGAAAGAAATCCGCTTTGTGTGGTCAATGTTGACAACTCATAATACGAGTCACAAATGTTCAGAAGGGGGAACAATGGTTTGGGAACACCAGGCATCAACTAGCAAGCACAAAGACCTTCAATAAGTTGTGGCACGGTGTGGATACCATGCACGATGACCAACCAAAGTAGGCATATGTCACTGACCATGACAAAATAATGTCACTAAGTGTGGTAAACTTTGACAACTCATAACATGAGTCACAAATGGTCAGAGTGGAAGACAATGGTTTGTGAATACTAGTTATCGAGTAGCAAGTACAAATACATTGAATATGTAGTGGCACAGTGTGGCTACCATGCACAGTGACCAAACAAAGTATGCATATGTCACTGACCATGACCAACAAAGTTCACTTCATGTGGTCAACATTTACAACTCACAACACGAGTCGCAGATAGTCTGAGGAGGTAACAATGGTTTGGGAACACTGGCTGTCAACTAGGAAGCAAAAGGACCTTCAATACGTAGTGACATGGCGTGGTAATCATGTACAGTGACAAACCGAAGTAGGCATATGTCACTAACCATGACCGAACGAATTTGAAAGTGTGTGGTCAACATTGAAAACTCATAACACGAGTCACAAATGTTCAGAGAGGGAAACAATGGGTTGGGAACACTAGTTTTCAAATAGCAAGTACACAGACCTACAAAAAGCAGTGGCACAGTGTGGCTAGGGTGCATAGTGACCAACCAAAGGATGCATACGTCACTGACTATGACCGAAGATGTCCACTTTGTGCGGTCAACATTGACAACTCACAACACGAGTCACAGATAGTCAGAAGGGGGTAACAATTGTGTGGTAATACTAGGTATAAACTAGAAAGCACAAAGACCTTCAATACGTAGTAACACTGCGTGATAACCATGTACAGTGACAAACCAAACTAGGCATATGTCACTGACCATGACCAAAGAATTTCAGTAAGGTTGGTCAACTTTCACCAACCATAACACGAGTCACAAATGATCAGAGGGGGGAAAAAATGGTCCGGGANAGTGACCAACCAAAGGATGCATACGTCACTGACTATGACCGAAGATGTCCACTTTGTGCGGTCAACATTGACAACTCACAACACGAGTCACAGATAGTCAGAAGGGGGTAACAATTGTGTGGTAATACTAGGTATAAACTAGAAAGCACAAAGACCTTCAATACGTAGTAACACTGCGTGATAACCATGTACAGTGACAAACCAAACTAGGCATATGTCACTGACCATGACCAAAGAATTTCAGTAAGGTTGGTCAACTTTCACCAACCATAACACGAGTCACAAATGATCAGAGGGGGGAAAAAATGGTCCGGGAATATCAGTTCTCAACTAGCAAGTACAACGACCTTCAATCAGTAGTAGCACGGTGTGGCATCCATGCACAATGACCGACCAAAGTAGGTATATGTACTGCCTTGGACCGAAGAAATCCGATGTGTGTGGTCAACGTTGACAACTCATAATACGAGTCACAAATGGTCAGAGGGGGAAAAAATGGTTTGGGAACACCAGGTATCAACTAGCAAACACAATGACCTTCAATAAGTTGTGGCACGGTGTGGATACTATGCACGATGACCAACCAAAGTATGTATATGTCACTGACCATGACCAAAGAATATCACCATGTGTGGTAAACGTTGACAACTCATAAAACAAGTCACAAATGGTCAGAGTGGAAGATAATGGTTTCTGAATACTAGTTATTGACTAGCAAGTACAAATATCTTCAATATGTGGTTACACAGTGTGGCTACAATGCACATTGACCAACCAAAGTATGCATATGTCACTGACCATGACCAAATAATTTCACTTCATGTGGTCAATGTTGACAACTCACAACACAAGTCACACAAAGTCAGGGGGGGTAACAATGGTTTGGGAAGACTTTCTATCAACTAGAAAGCACAAAGACCTTCAATACATAGTGACACGGCGCGGTAACCATGTACAGTGACAAACCAAAGTAGGCATATGTCAATAACCATGACCAAAAGAATTTCACAGTGTGTGGTCAGCGTTGAAAACTCATAACACGCGTCACAAATGGTCAGAGGGGGAAACAATGGGTTGGGAACACTAGTTATCAACTAGCAAGTACAAAGTCCTTCAACAAGCAGTGGCACGGTGTGGCTAGTGTGCACAGTGACCAACCAAAGGATGCATACGTCACTGACTATGACCGAAAAAGTCCACGATGTGTGGTCAACACTAAGAACTCATAACACGAGTCACAAATGGCCAGAGGGAGAGACAATGGTTTGGGAACCCTATGTATCGACTAGAAAGGACAAAGAGCTTCAATACGTAGTGGCACGGTGTGGCTAATATGCACACCAAACAACCAAACTAGGAATATGTCACTGACCATGGCAAAAGAATTTCAGTATGGGTGGTCAACGTTCACCAACCATAACACGAGTCACAAACGGTCAGAGAGGGAAACAATGGTCTGGGAATATCCATTCTCAAATAGCAAGTACAACGACCTTCAATCAGTAGTAGCAAGGTGTGGCTACCTTGCACAATGACCGACCAAAGTAGGCATATGTACAGCCTTTGACCAAAGAAATCCGCTTTGTGTGGTCAACATTGACAACTCATAATACGAGTCACAAATGGGCAGATGGGGAAACAATGGTTTGGGAACACCAGGCATCAACTAGCAAGCACAAGGACCTTCAATAAGTTGTGGCACGGTGTGGATACCACGCACAATGACCAACCAAAGTAGGCGTTTGTCACTAACCATGACAAAATAATGTCACTAAGTGTGGTAAACTTTGACAACTCAGAACACGAGTCACAAATGGTCAGAGTGGAAGAAAGTGGTTTGTGAATACTAGTTATCAAGTAGCAAGTACAAATACATTCAATATGTAGTGGCAGATTGTGGCTACCATGCACAGTGGCCAACCAAAGTATGCATATGTCACTGACCATGACCAACAAATTTCACTTCATGTGATCAATGTTGACAACTCACAACACGAGTCGCAGATAGTCTGAGGGGGTAACATTGGTTTGGGAACACTGGCTGTCAACTAGAAAGCCCAAAGAACTTCAATACGTAGTGACACGGCGTTGTAACCATGTACAGGGACAAACCAAAGCAGGCATATGTCACTAACCATGACGAAACGAATTTCACAGTGTGTGGTCAATGTTGTAAACTCATAACTTGACTCACAAATGGTCAGAGGGGGAAACAATGGGTTGGGAACACTAATTAACAACTAGCAAGTACGAAGACCTTCAACAAGTAGTGGCAAGGTGTGGCTAGCATGCACAGTGACCAACCAAAGGATGCATACGTCACTGACTATGACCGAAGAAGTCCACTATGTGTGGTCAACATTGACAACTCATAACACGAGTCACAAATGGTGAGAGGGAGAGACAATCGTTTGGCAACCCTATGCATGGACTAGAAAGGACAAAGAACTTCAATACGTAGTGGCACGGTGTGGTTACTATGGACACCAAACAACCAATCTAGGCATATGTCACTGACCATGACCAAAGAATTTCAATATGGGTGGTCAACGTTCACCAACCATAACACGAGTCACAAATGGTCAGAGGGGGGAACAGTGGTCCAGGAATATCAGTTCTCAATTAGCAAGGACAACGACCTTCAATCAGTAGTAGCACAGTGTGGCTACCATGCACAATGACCAACCAAAGTAGGCATATGTACTGCCTTTGACCAAAGAAATCCGCTGTGTGTGGCCAACGTTGACAACTCATAACACCAGTCACAAATGGTCAAAGGGGGAAACAATGGTTTGGGAACACCAGGTATCAACTAGCAAGCAGAATGACCTTCAATGAGTTGTGGCACGGTGTAGATACCATGCACGATGACCAGCTAAAGTATGCATATGTCACTGACCATGACCCAAGAATGTCACCATGTGTGGTAAACCTTGACAACTCATAACACGAGTCACAAATGGTCAGAGTGGAAGATAATGGTTTCTGAATACTAGTTATCGACTAGCAAGTAAAAATACCTTCAACATGTAGTTTCACAGTGTGGCTACAATGCACAGTGACCAACCAAAGTATGCATATGTCACTAACCATGAGCAAAGAAGTTCACTTCATGTGGTCAATGTTGACAACTCACAAGACGAGTCACTGATAGCGAGAGAGGGTAACAATGGTTTGGGAAGACTAGGTATCAACTAGAAAGCACAAAGACCTTCAAAATGTAGTGACACGGCGTGGTAACCATGTACAGTGACAAACCAAAGTATGCATACGTCACTAACCATGACCAGAAGAATTTCACAGTGTGTGGTCAACGTTGAAAACTCATAACACGCGTCAGAAATGGTCAGAGGGGGAAACAATGGGTTGGGAACACTAGTTATCAACTAGCAAGTACGAAGACCTTCAACAAGCAGTGGCACGGTGTGGCTACCGTGCACAGTGACCAACCAAAGGATGCATACGTCAGTTTGACAGAAGAAGTCCACTATGTGTGGTCAACATTGACAACTCACAACACGAGTCACAGATAGTCAGAGGGGGGTAACAATTGTGTGGGAAGAGTAGCTATCAACTAGAAAGCACAAAGATTTTCAATACGTAGTGACACGGCGTGGTAACCATGTATAGTGACAAACCAAACTAGGCATATGTTGCTGACCATGACCAAAGAATTTCAATATGGGTGGTCAACGTTCACCAACCATAACATGAGTCACAAACGGTCAGAGGGGGAAACAATGGTTGGGGAATATCATTTCTCAACTAGGAAGTACGACAACCTTCAATCAGTAGTAGCACGGTGTGGCTACCATGCACAATGACCGACTAAAGTAGGCATATGTACTGCCTTTGACCAAAGAAATCCGCTCTGTGTGGCCAACGTTGACAACTCATAACATGAGTCACAAATGGTCAGAGGGAGAAACAATGGGTTGGGAATTCCAGGTATCAACTAGCAAGCACAATGACATTCAATGAGTTGTGGCACGGTGTGCATTCCATGCACGATGACCAGCCAAAGTATGCATATGTCACTGAACATTTCCCAAGAATGTCACCATGTGTGGTAAACGTTGACAACTCATAACACGAGTCACAAATGGTCAGAGTGGAAGATAATGGTTTCTGAATACCCGTTATCGAATAGCAAGTACAAATACCTTCAATATGTAGTGGCACAGTGTGGCCACAATGCACAGTGACCAACCAAAGTATGCATATGTCACTGACCATGACCAAATAATTTCACTTCATGTCGTCAATGTTGACAACTCACAATACGAGTCACAAATAGTCATGGAGGGGGGTAATAATGGTTTTGGGAACACTAGCAATCAACTAGAAAGCACAAAGACCTTCAATACGCAGTGACACGGCATGGTAACCATGTACAGTGACAAACCAAAGTAGGCATATGTCACTAACCATGACCAAACAAATTTCACAGTGTGTGGTCAACGTTGAAAACTCATAACACGCGTCACAAATGCACAGAGGGGGAAACAATGGGTTGGGAACACTAGTTATCAACTAGCAAGTACAACGTCCTTCAACAAGCAGTGGCACGGTGTGGCTAGCGTGCACAGTGACCAACCAAAGGATGCATACGTCACTGTTTATGACCGAAGAAGTGTACTATGTGTGGTCAACATTGACAACTCAGAACACGAGTCACAAATGGCCAGAGGGAGAAACAATGGTTTGGGAACCCTATGTATCGACTAGAAAGGACAAAGAAATTCAATACGTAGTGGCACAGTGTTGCTAATATGCACACCAAACAACCAAACTAGGCATATGTCACTGACCATGACCAAAGAATATCAGTATGGGTGGTCAACGTTCACCAACCATAAGACGAGTCACAAACGGTTAGAGAGGGAAACCATCGTCTGGGAATATCAGTTCTCAACTAGCAAGTACAACGAACTTCAATCAGTAGTAGCACGGTGTGGCTATCATGCACAATTACCGACCAAAGTAGGCATATGTACTACCTTTGACGAAATAAATCCGCTGTTTGTGGTCAATATTGACAACTCATAATACGAGTCAAAACTGGTCAGAGGGGGAAACAATTGTTTGGGAAAACCAGGAATCAACTAGCAAGCACAATGACCTTCAATAAGTTGTGGCACGGTGTGGATACCATGCACGATGACCAACCAAAGTAGGCGTATGTCACTGACAATGACCAAATAATGTCACTAGGTGTGGTAAACGTTGACAACTCAAAACACGAGTCACAAATGGTCAGAGTGGAAGACAATGGTTTGTGAATACTAGTTATCAAGTAGCAAGTACAAATAAATTCAATATATAGTGGCAAAAAGTGGCTACCATGCACAGTGACCAACCAAAGTATGCATATGTCACTGACCATGACCAACACATTTCACTTCATGTTGTCAACGTTGACAACTCACAACACGAGTCACACATAGTCTGAGGGGGTAACAATGGTTTGGGAACACTGGCTTTCAACTAGAAAGCACAAAGACCTTCAATACGTAGTGACATGGCATGGTAACCATGTGTAGTGACAAACCAAAGTAGGCATATGTCACTAACCATGACCAAACGAATTTCACAGTGTGTGGTCAACGTTGAAAACTCATAACATGAGTCACAAATTGTCAGAGGGGGGAACAATGGGTTGGGAACACTAGTTATCAACTAGCAAGTACGAAAACCTTCAACAAGTAGTGGCACGGTGTGGCTACTGTGCACAGTGACCAACCAAAGGATGCGTACGTCACTGACTATGACCGAAGACGTCCACTATGTGTGGTCAACATTGACAACTCATAACACGAGTCACAAATGGTCAGAGGGAGAGACAATGGTTTGGGAAGCCTATGCATCAACTAGAAAGGACAAAGAACTTCAATACGTAGTGGCATGTTGTGGCTAATATGCACACCAAAAAACCAAACTGGGCATATGTCACAAACCATGACCAAAGAATTTCAGTATGGATGGTCAACGTTCACCAACCATAACACGAGTCACAAACCGTCAGAGAGGGAAACAATGGTCTTGGAATATCAGTTCTCAACTAGCAAGTACAACAACCTTCAATCAATAGTAGCACGGTGTGGCTTTCATGCACAATGACCGAGCAAAGTACGCATGAGTACTGCCTTTGACCGAAGAAATCTGTTGTGTGTGGTCAACATTGACAACTCATAATACGAGTCACAAATGCTCAGAGGGGGATACAATGGTTTGCGAACACCAGGTATCAACTAGCAAGCACAAGGACCTTCAATACGTTGTGGCACGGTGTGGATACCATGCAAGATGACCGACCAAAGTAGGCATATGTCACTGACCATGACCAAATAATGTCACTAGGTGTGGTAAACTTTGACAACTCATAACAGGAGTCACAAATGGTCAGAGTGGAAGACAATGGTTTCTGAATACTAGGTATGGACTAGCAAGTACAAATACCTTCAATTTGTAGTGGCAAAGTTTGGCTACAATGCACAGTGACCAACCAAAGTATGCATATGTCATTGACCATGACCAAAGAATTTCACTTCATGTGGTCAACGTTGACAACTCACAACAGGAGTCACAGATAGTGAAAGAGTGTAACAATGGTTTGGGAAGACTAGCTTTCAACTAGAGAGCACAAAGACCTTCAATACTTAGTGACACGGCGTGGTAACCATGTTCAGTGACAAACCAAAGTATGCATACGTCACTAACCATGACCAAAAGAATTTCACAGTGTGTGGTCAACGTTGAAAACTCATGAGTCACAAATCGTCAGAGGGGGAAACAATGGGTTGGAAATACTAGTTATCAAATAGCAAGTTCAAAGACCTTCAACAATCAGTGGCACGGTGTGGCTAGCGTGCACAGTGACCAACCAAAGGATGCATATGTCACTGACTATGACCGAAGAAGTCCACTATGTGTGGTCAACATTGACAACTCACAACACGATTCACAGATAGTCAGAGGGAGAGACAATGCTTTGGGAACCCTATGTATCGACTAGAAAGGACAAAGAACTTCAATACGTAATGGCACGGTGTGGCTAACATGCACACCAAACAACCAAACTAGGCATATGTCACTGACCATGACCAAAGAACTTCAGTAAGGATGGTCAACGTTCACCAACCATAACATGAGTCACACATGGTCAAAAAGGGAAAAAATGGTCTGGGAATATCAGTTCTCAACTAGCAAGTACAACGGCCTTCAATCAGTAGTAGCACAATGTGGCTATCATGCACAATGACCGACCGAAGTAGGCATATGTACTGCCTAGGATCAAAGAAATCCGCTGTGTGTGGTCAACGTTGACAACTCATAATACCAGTCACAAATGGTCAAAGGGGGAAACAATGATTTGGGAACACCAGGTATGAACTAGCAAGCACAATGACCTCCAATAAGTTGTGGCACGGTGTGGATACCATGCACGATGACCAACCAAAGTATGTATATGTCACTGACCATGACCAAAGAATGTCACCATGTGTGGTAAACTTTGACAACTCATAACACGAGCCACAAATGGTCAGAGTGGAAGATAATGGTTTTTGAATACTAGTTATGGACTAGCAAGTGAAAATACATTCAATATGTAGATGCAAAGTGTGGCTACAATGCAGAGTGACCAACCAAAGTATGCATATGTCACTGACCATGACCGAATAACTTCACTTCATGTGGTCAATCTTGACAACTCACAACACGAGTCACAGATAGTCAGGGGGGGTAACAATGGTTACGGAAGACTAGCTATCAACTAGAAAGCACAAAGACCTTCAATACGTCGTGACACGGTGTGGTAACCATGTACAGTGACAAACCAAAGTAGGCATGTGTCACTAACCATGACCAAAAGAATTTCACAGTGTGTGGTCAACGTTGAAAACTCATAACACGCGTAAAAAAAGGTCAGAGGGGGAAACAATGGGTTGGAAACACTAGTTATCAACAAGCAAGTACAAAGACCTTCGACATGTAGTGGCACGGTGTGGCTAGCGTGCACAGTGACCAACCAAAGGATGCATACGTCACTGACTATGACCGAAGAAGTCCACTATGTGTGGTCAACATTGACAACTCATAACACGAGTCACAAATGGTCAGAGGGAGAGACAATGGTTTGGGAACCCTATGCATGGACTAGAAAGGACAAAGAACTTCAATACGTAGTGGCACAGTGTGGCTACTATGCACACCAAACAACCAAACTAGGCATATGTCACTGACCATGACCAAAGAATTTCAGTATGGGTGGTCAACGTTCACAAACCATAACACGAGTCACAAACGGTCAGAGAGGGAAACAATGGTCTGGGAATATCAGTTCTCAACGAGCAAGTACAACGACCTTCAATCAGTAGTAGCACGGTGTGGCTACCATGCACAATGACGGACCAAAGTAGGCATATGTACTGCCTTTTGCCAAAGAAATCCACTGTGTGTGGTCAACATTGACAACTCATAATACGAGTCACAAATGGTCAGAGGGGGAAACAATGGTTTGGGAACACCAGGGATCAACTAGCAAGCACAAGGACCTTCAATAAGTTGTGGCACGGTGTGGATACCATGCACGATGACCAACCAAAGTAGGCACATGTCACTGACCATGACCAAATAATGTCACTAAGTGTGGGAAACTTTGACAACTCATAACACGAGTCACAAATGGTCAGAGTGGAAGACAATGGTTTGTGAATACTAGTTATCGAGTAGCAAGTACAAATACATTCAATATGTAGTGGAACACTGTGGCTACCATGCACAGTGACCAACCAAAGTATGCATATGTCACTGACCATGAGCAACAAATTTCACTTCATGTGGTCAACGTTGACAACTCATAACACGAGTCACAGATAGTCTGAGGGGGAAACAATGGTTTGGGAACACTAGCTGTCAACTAGAAAGCACAAAGACCTTCAATACGTAGTGACACGGAGTGGTAACCATGTACAGTGACAAACCAAAGTGGGCATATGTCACTAACTATGACCAAACGAATTTCACAGTGTGTGGTCAACGTTGAAAACTCATAACACGAGTCACAAATGGTCAGAGGCAGAAACAATGGATTGGAAACACTAGTTATCAACTAGCAAGTAAGAAGACCTTCAACAAGTAGTGGCACGATGTGGCTAGCGTGCACAGTGACCAACCAAAGAATGCATACGTCAATGACTATGACCAAAGAAGTCCACTATGTGTGGTCAACATTGACAACTCATAACACGAGTCACAAATGGTCAGAGGGAGAGACAATGGTTTGGGAACCCTATGCGTGGACTAGAAAGGACAAAGAACTTCGATACGTTAGTGGCATGGTGTGGCTACTATACACACCAATCAACCAAACTAGGCATAGGTCACTGACCATGACCAAAGAATTTCAATATGGGTTGTCAACGTTCACCAACCATAACACGAGTCAAAAACGGTTAGAGGGGGAAACAATGGTCCGGGAATATCATTTCTCAACTAGCAAGTATGATGACCTTCAATCAGTAGTAGCACGGTGTGGCTACCATGCACAATGACCGACCAAATTAGGCATATGTACTGCCTTTGACAAAAGAAATCCGCTGTGTGTGGCCAACATTGACAACTCATAACACGAGTCACAAATGGTCAGAGGGGGAAACAATGGTTTGGGAACACCAGGTATCAACTAGCAAGCACAATGAACTTCAATAAGATGTGGCACGGTCTGGATACCATGCATGATGACCAACCAAAGAATGTATATGTCACTGAACATGACCAAAGAATTACACCATGTGTGGTAACCTTTGACAACTCATAACACGAGTAACAAATGGTCAGAGTGGAAGATAATGGTTTCTGAATACTAGTTATCGACTAGCAAGTACAAATACCTTCAATATGTAGTGGCACAGTGTGCATACAATGCACAGTGACCAACCAAAGTATGTATATGTCACTGACCATGACCAAAAAAATTCACTTCTTGTGGTCAATGTTGACAACTCACAACACGAGTCACAGATAGTCAGGGGGATAACAATGGTTTGGGAAGACTAGCTATCAACTAGAAAGCACAAAGACCTTCAATACGTAGTAACACGGCGTGGTAACCATGTACAGTGACAAACCAAAGTAGGCATATGTCACTAACTATTACCAAACGAATTTCACAGTGTGTGTTCAACATTGAAAACTCATAACACGCGTCACAAATGGTCAGAGGGGGAAACAATGGGTTGGGAACATCGGTTATCAACTAGCAAGTACAAAGTCCTTCAACAAGCAGTGACACGGTTTGGCTAGCGTGCACAGTGACCAACCAAAGGATGCATACGTCACTGACTATGACCAAAGAAGTGTACTATGTGTGGTCAACATTGTCAACTCATAACACGAGTCACAAATGGCCAGAGGGAGAGACAATGATTTGGGAACCCTATGTATCGACTAGAAAGGACAAAGAACTTCAATACGTAGTGGCACGGTGTGGATAATATGCACACCAAACAACCAAACTAGGCATATGTCACTGACCATAACAAAAGAATTTCAATATGGGTGGTCAACGTTCACCAACCATAACACGAGTCACAAACGGTCACAGAGGGAAACAATGGTCTGGGAATATCAGTTTTCTACTAGCAAGTACAACGACCTTCAATCAGTAGTAGCACGGTGTGGCTATCATGCACAATAACCGACCAAAGTAGGCATATGTACTGCCTTTGACCAAAGAAATCCGTTGTGTGTGGTCAACATTGACAACTCATAATACGCATCACAAATGGTGAGAGGGAGAAACAATGGTTTGGGAACACCAGGCATCGACTAGCAAGGACAAGGACCTTGAATAAGTTGTGGCACGGTGTGGATACCATGCACGATGACCAACCAAAAAAGGCGTATGTCACTGACCATGACCAAGTAATGTCACTAAGTGTGGTAAACTTTGACAACTCATAACACGAGTCACAAATGGTCAGATTGGAAGACAATGGTTTGTCAAAACTTATTATTGAGTAGCAAGTTCATATACATTCAATATGTAGTGGCACAGTGTGGCTACCATGCACAGTGACCAACCAAAGTATGCATATGTCACTGACCATGACCAACAAATTTCACTTCATATGGTCAACGTTGACAAATCACAACACGAGTCACAGATAGTCTGAGGGGGTAACAATGGTTTGGGAACACTGGCTGTCAACGAGAAAGCACAAAGACCTTCAATACGTAGTGACTCGGCGTGGTAACCATGTACAGTGACGAACCAAAGTAGGCCTGTGTCACTAACCATGACCAAACAAATTTCACAGTGTGTGGTCAACGTTGAAAACTCATAACATGAGTCACAAATGGTCAGAGGGGGAAACAATGGGTTGGGAACACTAGTTATGGACTAGCAAATACAAAGACCTTCAACAATTAGTGGCACGGTGTGGCTAGCATGCACCGTGAACAACCAAAGGATGCATACGTCACTGAATATGACCGAAGAAGTCCACTATGTGTGGTCAGCATTGACAACTCATAACACGAGGCACAAATGGTCAGAGGGAGAGACAATAGTTTGGGAACCCTTTTGCATGGACTAGAAAGGACAGAGAATCTCAATACGTAGTGGCACGATGTGGTTACTATGCACACCAAACAACCAAATTAGGCATATGTCACTGACCATGAACAAAGAATTTCAATATGGGTGGTCAACTTTCACCAACCATAACACGAGTCACAAACGGTCAGAGGGGGAAACAATGGTCCGGGAATATCAGTTCTCAACTAGCAAGTACGACGAACTTCAATCAGTAGTAGCACGGTGTGGCTGCCATGCACAATGACCGACCAAAGTAGGCATATGTACTGCCTTTGACCAAAGAAATCCGCTGTGTGTGGCCAATGTTGACAACTCATAACACGAGTTACAAATGGTCAGAGGGGGGAACAATGGTTTGGAAACACCAGGTATCAACTAGCAAGCACAATGACCTTCAATGAGTTGTGGCACGGTGTGGATACCATGCACGATGACCAGCCAAAGTATGCATATGTCAGTGACCATGACCCAAGAATTTCACCATGTGTGGTAAACTTTGACAACTCATAACACGAGTCACAAATGGTCAGAGTGGAAGATAATGGTTTCTGAATACTAGTTATCAACTAGCAATTACAAATACCTTCAATATGTAGTTGCACAGTCTGGCTAAAATGCATAGTGACCAACCAAAGTATGCATATGTCACTGACCATGACCGAATAATTTCATATCATGTGGTCAATGTTGACAACTCACAACACTAGTCACAGATAGTCAGGGGGGTTAACAATGGTTTGGGAAGACTAGCTATCAACTTGAAAGCACAAAGACCTTCAATACGTAGTAACAAGGCGTGGTAACCATGTACAGTGACAAACCAAAGTAGGCATATGTCACTAACCATGGCCAAAGGAATTTCACAGTGTGTGGTCAACGTTGAAAACTCATAACACGCGTCACAAATGGTCAGAGGGGGAAACAATGGGTTGGGAACACTAGTTATCAACTAGCAAGTACAAAGTTTCAGAATTCTGTCAGCCGGGAAGGCGTGACTCGAGGAGGTATTTCACGTTAACGGAAGACAAGTGTTGAGTTGGATTGTTAGTCACACGGTGCTGACCTGAGCGATGTGAGGTGCACAGTCTTGCGGAGGATGGGGCGATAAGGGCTGTACCGAAGATGAGGGAATGACAAAATTATTGATAGAAGTAACGGAGGCAAAAAGGTGTACTGGTCTATCCTCTTAAAGTAGTGTTCTGTGTTTCGCTAGGACCCCCTCGAGGTGGAAGCGCTTCTTCGTGTTGATTAGGTGACGTGTTGCGAGGTTCTCGCCGCACCGCCTTTTGTCATATTGTTCCGAAACTCTGGGTTGAGGCGATGTCGGTGCACGGCTCTAGTTCGTACGTGTCCGTTGAGATTCGTGCAGCCTCTCTCTTGTTTGTGTTTGGATGTGCTCCAGTCTCCTCGCTGGTTTCTCTTCATTATTTCCGACACCCCCCCGTGAAGCAGAACCAGCGAGGAAGCTTCAGGTGTCTCTGGTCCTGAGACCTAGAAGATATACCAGGGTTGCATGTTGTGCTTGGTCTAGGGCTTTGGTGAAGATGTCGACCCTGTTGGCTTTCGAGATCAGATGCTGAACCAGGAGTTCTTTTGCCTGCACCTTTTCCCTGATAAAGAAGTAGTGTAGCTCAATGTGCTTGGTACGCCCACGAAACACTGGGTTCTCCGTGAGAGCGATGGTGCGTTGGTTATCACACCACAGCACTGGTCGTGGCTGTGGATATCCAAGATCCTGCAGGAGGTATTTCAGCCAGGTAGCTTCTTGGGCGGCCATGGTACCTGCATAGAGTTCTGCTTCGCAGGAGGAGAGTGAGACAGAGGATGATCTGGTGGATTGCCAACTGATCAGTCTTGAGCCAAGGTGAAAGCCATAGCCTTGTGAAGACTTTCGTTCGGTTTGGTCGTCGGCCCAGGAAGAGTCACTGTACCCTTCCAGTGTTATTGGTTGAGTTCCTCCCAGCTCGAGGTAGAGTGTCGCCGTTTCTCCCAGATACCTTAGAACTCGTTTTGCCGCTTTCCAGTGTTGATTACTGTGATTCCCATCTCCAACATACCGTGACAGTACGCTGAGAGGGAAAGCGAGATCGGGGCGAGTGCAGACCATTGCATACATCAGGGATCCCACCAGCTCAGGGTAGGGTTCTGGGGAAGGCGATGAGACTGTGTATGCCGGTGAGGTAAGTTTGTGGTCCACTGTCATGGGGGTTGGTGCCCCATTGCTGTTCTCGAGCCCAAAGTGTTTGAGTAGTGAGGTGATGTAAGATGCTTGGGAGAGGGTGATGAGTCGCCTCTCCCGATCCCTTTCGATGTCAATCCCCAGGTAGTGGGTCAATTAATCAAGGTCCTTCATGGTGAACCGTCCTAAGAGATCTTGCTTCAACTCTTGAAGAGTACTGAGATTGTTTCAGGCAAGAGCCAGATCATCCACGTAGGCGAGGATGCAGGTTTCCTCATCTGGCCGAGAGCGGAGGAATAGATTGGGATCGGCAGTGGAAACTGTGAATCCCAGGTTGAGGAGAGTTCCTCGGAGTTTGGTGTGCCATTCACGAGGAGACTGTTTGAGATCATAGACCGGACGATGTAACTTCCATACAGTATCAGGCTGGTCCGGAGTGTAGCCCTCAGGGCATGCCAGGTAGATGATTTCGTGCAGATCTCCTTGAAGGAAGGCCGTGGACACGTCCATGGCATGTAACCCCATATCTTTAGCGGCTGCAATGTGCAGCAGGGCTCTTAGAGTGGTCAGCTTGGCAATGGGTGAGAAGGTGTCAAAGAAGTCCACGCCGTGTCGCTGTGAGAATCCCTTTGCCACATAGCGAGCTTTGAATTCTGAGGGCTTCCCCAGATGAGTTTTGACACGGAAGACCCATTTCCCAGCAACCACATTGGTGTTTGGTGGTCGAGGGACGTCAGTGTAGGTAGAAGTGGCCTTGAAGGAGGCCAATTCTTGAGCAATAGCGATGGACCATTGGTTTGCTTGGGGCCCGTTTATGGCCTCAATATATGTGTTGGGGGTAGAGATGGGAGTTGTGGCAATGGTGGTGCTGAGAAGAGGGATGCGTGGATAGCGCCGGCATTGAGGGTTCATGGGAGGAGTTGATCGTCAGAGAGAGGTGAGATTGTCTCCTGCTGCAATCCAAGAGGGGAGGAAGGAAGTACAAAGGAGCTCAACATGGCGATCTTCCTGGATGTTCAGGTCACCATCTGTGTCGGTAGTTGTGACAAGGGAAGCTGTTGTGCGATTTCTAGTGGATCGCCGTAGGACAGGTTCTGTTGCTGTTGTTGTTGGTGCTGTTGTTGGAGGGAGTGGATGCCCGAGTGTTGGGAGATGTTCGGAGATGGTTTCGAAGTCAGGATCAGAGTCAGAGGTGGAAGTGAGATTTGTTGTGGTTGGACGGATGTATGTGCGGGAGAGAGTGTTGTTGGAGGAGTGGCAGGTGAAGAAGGTGTGGCTGTTGGAGGATGAATGGTTGGAGTTGCAGAAACTGTAGGTTGCTCAGGGAAGATTGTCCAGGTAAGAGGAGTGGTGGAAATGGGAGCTGATTGGCGGAAGAAGGGAGTGATCTTATCAATGTGGACATCTGTGCTGCAGGTTTCCCTTTTGAGTTCTGGTTCGTAGAACAAGTAACCAGAGGAGTTGAGGGCGAATTCAACGAACATACGTCGTGAGGCTCGTGGGTCCACCTTGGAGTGATGGGAATGAGCTCTGTCAGCCTTGTTGATCAGTACATAGGTTGTAGAACCCCATACGCGAAGTTTGGAGACGTCTGGTTTGTATCCTAACCAGAGTTCTGCTGGAGTGATATCAGGAAGGTGCTTGGCCGGGTAATAGTTGTGCACTCTGGTGGCATAGCGTAGCGCATAGGTCCAGAAGGTTTCAGGTGCCCCAGCATGCACAAGTAAGGTGCGAGTGAGGGCGACCAGGACCCCATTTCGTCTTTCGGCCACTCCGTTTTGCTCTGGTGCTTCTGGAACACTCATTTTATGTCCAATGCCACGTTCTGTCAGGAATTCACGGAGTTCATGAGATAGGAATTTGCCACCTCTGTCTATCCAGATCTTACCAATTGATCGATTGAGAAGGTTCATTTGATACTTGGCCCAATTGATGAAGGCAGGCTTGGCATCAGCTTTGGAATTGAGAGGAATTGTTGCGCCAAAGCGAGAGTGATCATCCACGATGGTGAGGAAGTACTCATACCCCTGAAGAGAAGTGGGCCGGATTGGTCCCACCAGATCCATGTGAAGGATATCTAGAGGTTTTGCCGCTCGTGAGGTTCGAGGAGGGTGAGGAGATGCTTTTAATTTTCCAAGACTGCAAGCAGGGCAGGGTGGTCCTGCAAGACGAGTGAGTGGTGAGAGGGACGGTAGACCTTTCACCATATTTTTGGCTTGGAGACAAAGAAGGGCATTGAAGTTGGGATGACCCAGGCGATGATGATGCAGGAGCAGAGGATGAGATAGACTTTGGCAGTCACAGATGGTTGGTTGGGCATCGGTTTCAACGGCAAAGATGGCGGTTGTTCGAGGGATCTGCAACCGATAGAGGTTGTTGCGCACAGTGAAGGTTGCCAGTGGTTTGTTCTCAGTTGTTGTCAGTCGAGCTTCTGACCCGTAGGTGGGAAAGAAGATGTTTACTCCTTCCTTCTGGAGTTGATGAACTGAGAGGAGATTGTGCCGAGGGTCTGGAGTGTGATACCCCCGAATCTGACCGCTTGGTGCAGTTGGAGATGTGAGAGTAGCGAAGTGGCAACATAGGGATGTCCTTCCCTTAGTTGCGCCGGTGATGGTCACTGGTTTTGCCAGTGGCGTGGTGATATCAGCGTCCTTGAGAGCATGAATAGCACACCCGGAGTCGAGAACTTGCTCAATGTAGAGGGAGTCTGAAGTTGCCAGAAGTGTTAGCGGAGGGGGTTCTCCATCTTGGATGGAGACTTGGGCGACATCGAAGAATGAAGGCTTAGAGGTGACATCAGAGTCTGCATCGTTATCGTCTGATGCGGTGCGCGGCGGAAGAAGACAAACCAGTACGGTTGCGGCTGCGAAGATGATTATTGGATACATGATGGCGGGTTACCAGGTTTGGGAACCTAGTGCTCTGATACCATGTCAGAATTCTGTGAGCCGGGAAGGCGCGACTCGAGGAGGTATTTCACGTTAACGGAAGACAAGTGTTCAGTTGGATTGTTAGTCACACGGTACTGACCTGAGTGATGCGAGGTGCGCAGTCTTGCGGAGGATATGGGGCGATAAGGGCTGTACAGAAGATGAGAGATTGACAGAATTATTGATAGAAGTAACGGAGGCAACAAGGTGTACTGGTCTATCCTCCTAAAGAAGTGTTCTGTGTTTTGCTAGGACCCCTATGAGGTGGAAGCCCTTCTTTGTGTTGATTAGGCGACGTGTTGCGAGGTTCTCGCCGCACCGCCTTTTGTCGTATTGTTCCGGAACTCTGGGTTGAGGCGATGTCGGTGCACGGCTCTAGTTCGTACGTGTCCATTGAGATTCGTGCAGCCTCTCTCTTGTTTGTGTTCGTATGTGCTCCGGTCTCCTCGCTGGTTTCTCTTCTTTATTTCCAACACAAAGTCCTTCAACAAGCAGTGGCACGGTGTGGCTAGCGTGCACAGTGACCAACCAAAGGATGCATACGTCACTTACTATGCCAGAAGAAGTGTACTATGTGTGGTCAACATTGACAACTCATAACACGAGTCACAAATGGCCAGGGGGAGAGACAATGGTTTGGGAACCCTATGTATCAACTAAAAAGGACAAATAACTTCAATACGTAGTGGCACGGTGTGGCTAATATGCACACCAAAGAACCAAACTAGGCATATGTCACTGACAATGACGAAAGAATTTCAGTATGGGTGGTCAATGTTCACCAACCATAAAACGAGTCACAAACGTTCAAAGAGGGAAACAATGGTCTGGAAATATCAGTTCTCAACTAGCAAGTACAACGACCTTCACTCAATAGTAGCACGGTGTGGCTATCATGCACAATGACCGACCAAAGTAGGCATATGTACTGCCTTTGACCGCAGAAATCCGCTGTGTGTGGTCAACATTGACAACTCATAATACGAGTCACAAATGGTCAGAGGGGGAAAAAACGGTTTGGGAACACCAGGCATCAACTAGAAAGCAAAAGGACCTTCAATAAGTTGTGACACGGTGTGGAAACCATGCACGATGACCAACCAAAATAGGCGTATGTCACTGACCATGACCAAATAATGTCACTAAGTGTGGTAAACTTTGACAACTCATAACACGAGTCACAAATGGTCAGAGTGGAAGACAATGGTTTGTGAATACTACTTATCGAGTAGCAACCACAAATATATTCAATATGTAGTGACACAGTGTGGCTACCATGCACAGTGACCAACCAAAGTATGCATATGTCACTGACCAGGACCAACAAATTTCACTTCAAGTGGTCAACGTTGACAACTCACAACACGAGTCACAGAGAGTCTGAGGGGGTAACAATGGTTTGGGAAAACTGGCTGTCAACTAGAAAGCACAAAGACCTTCAATACGTAGTGACACGGCATGGTAACCATGTACAGTGACAAACCAAAGTAGGCATATGTCACTAACCATGACCAAACGAATTTCACACTGTGTGGTCAACCTTGAAAACACATAACATGAGTCACAAATGGTCATAGGGGGAAACAATGGGTTGGGAACACTAGTTATCAACTAGCAAGTACAAAGAACTTCAACAAGCAGTGGCACGGTGTGGCTAGCGTGAACAGTGACCAACCAAAGGATGCATACGTCACTGACTATGACCAAAGAAGTCCACTATGTGTGGTCAACATTGACAACTCATAACACGAGTCGCAAATTGTCAGAAGGAGGGACAATGGTTGGGGAACCCTATGCATGGACTGGAAAGGACAAAGAACTTTAATACAAAGTGGCACGGTGTGCCTACTATGCACACCAAACAACCAAACTAGGCATATGTCACTGACCATGACGAAAGAATTCCAATATGGGTGGTCAACGTTCACCAACCATAACACGAGTCACAAACGGTCAGAGGGGGAAACAATGGTCCAGGAATGTCAGTTCTCAACTAGCAAGTACGAGGACTTTCAATCAGTAGTAGCACGGTGTGGCTACCATGCACAATGACCGACCAAAGTAGTCATATGTACTGCCTTTGACCAAAGAAATCCGCTATGTGTGGCCAACGTTGACAGCTCATAACACGAGTCACAAATGGTAAGAAGGGGAAACAATGGTTTGGGAACACCAGGTATCAAGTAGCAAGCACAAGAACCTTCAATGAGTTGTGGCACGGTCTGGATACCATGCACAATGACCAGCCAAAGTATGCATATGTCACTGACCCTGACCCAAGAATGTCACCATGTGTGCTAAACTTTGAGAACTCATAACACGAGTCACAAATGGTCAGAGTGGAAGATAATGCTTTCTGCATAGTAGTTATCGACTAGCAAGAACAAATACCTTCAATATGTAGTTGCACAGTGTGGCTACAATACACAGTGACCAACCAAAGTATGCATGTCACTAACCATGACCAAAGTCACTTCATGTGGTCAATGTTGACAACTCACAACACGAGTCACAGATAGTGAGAGAGGGTAACAATGGTTTGGGAAGACTAGCTATCCACTAGAGAGCACAAAGACCTTCAATACAGCGTGACACGGAGTGGTAACCATGTACAGTGACAAACCAAAGTGTGCACACGTCACTAACCATGACCAAACGAATTTCACAGTGTGTGGTCAACGTTGAAAACTCATAACACGAGTCACAAATGGTCAGAGGGGGAAACAATGGGTTGGGAACACTAGTTATCAACTAGCAGGTACAAAGATCTTCAACAAGCAGTGGCACGGTGTGGCTTGCGTGTACAGTGACCATCCAAAGGATGCATACGTCACTGACTATGACCGAAGAAGTCCACTATGTGTGGTCAACATTGACAACCCACAACACGAGTCAAAGATAGTCAGAGGGGGAGACAATGGTTTGGGAACCCTATGTATCAACTACAAAGGACAAAGAACCTCAAAATGTAGTGGCACGGTGTGGCTTCTATGCACACCAAACAAACAAACAAGGCATATGTCACTGACCATGAACAAAGAATTTCAGTATGGGTGGTCAACGTTCATCAAGCATAACACGAGTCACAAACGGTCTGAGAGGGAAACAATGGTCTGGGAATATCAGTTCTCAACTAGCAAGTACAAGGACCTTCAATCAGTAGTAGCACGGTGTGGCTACAACGCACAATGACCGACCAAAATAGGCATATGTGCTGCCTTTGACCAAAGAAATCCGCTGTGTGTGGTCAACATTAACAGCTCATAATACGAGTCACAAATGGATAGAGGGGGAAACAATGGTTGGGAACACCAGGGATCAACGAGCAAGCACAAGGACCTTCAATAAGTTGTGGCACGCTGTGCATACCATACACGATGACCAACCAAAGGAGGCATATGTCACTGACCATGACCAAATAATGTCACTAAGTGTGGTAAACTTTGAACACTCATACCAAGAGTCACAAATGGTCAGAGTGGAAGACAATGGTTTGTGAATACTAGTTATCGAGCAGCAAGTACAAATACATTCAATATGTAGTGGCACAGTGCGGCTGCCATGCACAGTGTCCAACCAAATTATGCATATGTCACAGACCATGACCAACAGATTTCACTTCATGTGGTTGACGTTGATAACTCACAACACGAGTCACAGATAGTCTAAGGGGGTAACAATGGTTTGGGAACACTAGCTATCATCTAGAAAGCACAAAGACCTTCAATACAAAGTGACACGGCGTGGTAACCATGTAGAGACAAACCAAAGTAGACATATATCACTAACCATGACCAAACGAATTTCACAGTGTGTGGTCAATGTTGAAAACTCATAACACGAGTCACAAATGGTCAGAGGGGTAACAATTGGTTGGGAATACTAGTTATCAACTAGCAAGTACAAAGACCTTCAAGAAGTAGTGGCACGGTATGGTTAGCATGCACAGTGACCAACCAAGGAATGCATACGTCACTGACTATGGCCGAAGAAGTCCACCATGTGTGGTCAACATTGACAACTCATAACACGAGTCAAAAATGGTCAGAGGGAGAGACAAGGGTTTAGAACCGTATGCATGGACTAGAAAGGACAAAATTCTTCAATACGTAGTGGCACGGTGTGGCTACTATGCACACCAAACAACCAAACTAGGCATATGTCATTGACCATGACCAAAGAATTTCAATGTGGGTGGTCAACGTTTACCAACCATAACACGAGTCGCAAACAGTCAGAGGGGGGAACAATGGTCCGGGAATATCAGTTCTCAACTTTTAAGTACGACGACCTTAAATCAGTAGTAGCACGATGTGGCTACCATGCACAATGACCGACCAAAGTAGGTATATGTACTGCCTTTGACCAAAGAAATCCGCTGTGTGTGGCCAACGTTGACAACTCATAACACGAGTCTCAAATGGTCAGAGGGGGAAACAATGGTTTGGGAACACCAGGTATCAACTAGCAAGCACAAGGACCTTCAAAAAGTTGTGGCACGGTGTGGATACCATGCAGGATGGCCAACCAAAGTAGGCGTATGTCACTGAACATGACCAAATAATGTCACTCAATGTGGTAAACTTTGACAACTCATAACACGAGTCACAAATGGTCAGAGTGGAGGACAATCGTTCGTGAATACTAGTTATCGAGTAGCAAGTACAAATACATTCAGTATGTAGTGGCACAGTGTGGCTACCATGCACAGTGACCAACCAAAGTATCCATATGTCACTGACCATAACCACCAAATTTCACTTCATGTGGTCAACGTTGACAACTCACAACACGAGTCACAGATAGTCTGAGGGGGTAATAATGGTTTGGGAACACTGGCTGTCAACTGGAAAGCACAAAGACCTTCAATATGTAGTGACACGGCGTGGTAACTATGTACAGTGACAAACCAAAGTAGGCATATGTCACTAACCATGACCAAAAGAATTTCACAGTGTGTGGTCGACGTTGAAAACTCAAAACATGAGTCACAAATGGTCAGGGGGGAAACAATTGGTTGGGAACACTAGTTATCAACTAGCAAGTACAAAGACCTTCAACAAGTAGTGGCACGGTGTGGCTAGTGTGCACAGTGACCAACCAAAGAATGCATACGTCACTGACTATGACCGAAGAAGTCCACTTTGTGTAGTCAACATTGACAACTCATAACACGAGTCACGAATGGTCAGAGGGAGAGAAAATGGTTTAGGAACCCTATGCATGGACTACAAAGCACAAAGAACTTCAATATGTAGTGGTACGGTGTGGCTACTATGGACACCAAACAACCAAACTAGGCATATGTCACTGACCATGACCAAAGAATTTCAATATGGGTGGTCAACGTTCACCAACCATAACACGAGTCACAAACAGTCAGAGGGAGAAACAATGGTCCGGGAATATCAGTTCTCAACTAGCAAGTACGACGACCTTCAATCAGTAGTAGCACGGTGTGGCTATCATGCACAATGACCGACCAAAGTAGGCATATGTACTGCCTTTGACCCAAGAAATCCGCTGTGTGTGGTCAACATAGACAACTCATAATACGAGTCAAAAATGGTCAGAGGGGGAAACAATGGTTTGGGAACACCAGGTATCAACGAGCAAGCACAAGGACCTTCAATAAGTTGTAGCACAGTGTGGCTACCAAGCACAGTGACCAACCAAAGTATGCATATGTCACTGACCATGATCAACAAATTTCACTTCATGTGGTCAACGTTGACAACTCACAACACGAGTCACAGATAGTCTGAGGGGATAACAATGGTTTGGGAACACTAGCTATCAACTAGAAAGAACAAAGACCTTCAATACGTAGTGACACGGAGTGGTAACCATGTACAGTGACAAACCAAAGTAGGCATATGTCACTAACCATGACCAAACGAATTTCACAATGTGTGCTCAACGTTGAAAACTCATAACACCAGTCACAAATGGTCAGAGGGGGAAACAATGGGTTGAGAAAACTAACAATCAACTAGCAAGTACAATGAGTAGTGGCACGGTGTGGCTAGCATGCACAGTGACAAACCAAAGGATGCATACATCACTTACTATGACAGAACAAGTCCACTATGTGTGGTCAACATTGACAACTCATAGCACGAGTGGGAAATGGTCAGAGGGAGAGACAATGGTTTGGGAACCCTATGAATGGACTAGAAAGGACAAAGAATTTCAATACGTAGTGGCACCGTGTGGTCACTATGCACAAAAAAAAACCAAACTAGGCATATGTCACTGACCATGACCAAAGAATTTCAATATGGGTGGTCAACCTTCACCAACCAAAACACGACTCACAAACGGTCAGAGGGGGAAACAATGGTCCAGAAACATCAGTTTTCAATTAGCAAGTACGACGACCTTCAATCAGTAGTAGCACGGTGTGGCTACCATGCACAATGACCAACCAAAGTATGCAAATCTACTGCCTTTCACCAAAGAAATCCGCTGTGTGTGGCCAACGTTGACAACTCATAACACAAGTCACAAATGGTCAGAGGGAGAAACAATGGGTTGGGAACACCAGGTATCAACTAGCAAGCACAATGACCTTCAATGAGTTGTGGCACGGTGTGGATACCATGCATGATGACCAGCTAAAATAAGCATATGTGACTGGCCATGACCCAAGAATGTCACCATGTGTGGTAAACTTTGACAACTCATAACACGAGTCACAAATGGTCAGAATGGAAGATAATGGTTTCTGAATACTAGTTATCAACAAGCAAGTACAAATACCTTCAATATGAAGTTGCACAGTGTGGCTACAATGCACAGTGACCAACCAAAGTATGCATATGTCACTAACCATGACAAAAGAAGTTCACTTCATGTGGTCAATGTTGACAACTCACAACACGAGTCACAAATAGTGAGAGAGGGGAACAATGGTTTGGGAAGACTAGCTATCAACTAGAGAGCACAAAGACCTTCAATACGTAGTGACACGGCGTGGTAACCATGTACAGTGAAAAACGAAAGTATGCATACGTCACTAACCATGACCAAAACAATTTCACAGTGTGTGGTCAACGTTGAAAACTCATAACACGAGTCACAAATGGTCAGAGGGGGAAACAATGGGTTGGGAACACTCGTTATCAACTAGCAAGTACAAAGACCGTCAACAAGCAGTGGCACGGTGTGACTAGCGTGCACAGTGACTAACCGAAGAATGCATGCTACACTGACTATGACGGAAGAAGTCCACTATGTGTGGTCAACATTGACAACTCACAACACGAGTCACAGATAGTCAGTGGGGGGTAACAATTGTGTGGGAAGACTAGCCATCAACTAGAAAGCACAAGGACCTTCAATATGTAGTGACACGGCGTGGTAACCATGTACAGTGAAAAACCAAACTAGGCATAAGTCACTGACCATGACCAAAGAATTTGAGTATGGGTGGTCAACATTCACAACCCATAACACAAGTCACAAATGGTCAGAGAGGGAAACAATGGTCTGGGAATATCAGTTCTCAACTAGCAAGTACAACAACCTTCAATCAGTAGTAGCACGGTGTGGCTATCATGCACAAAGAATGACCAAAGTAGGCATATGTACTGCCTTTGACCAAAGAAATCCGCTGTTTGTGGTCAACATTGACAACTCATAATACGAGTCAGAAATGGTTAGAGGGGGAAAAAATGGTTTGGGAACACAAGGGATAAACTAGCAAGCACAAGGACCTTCAATAAGTTGTGGCACGGTGTGGATACCATGCACGATGACCAACGAAAGTAGGCATATGTCACTGACCTTGACGAAATAATGTCACTTAGTGTTGTAAACGTTGACAACTCATAACACGAGTCACAAATGGGCAGAATGGAAGAAAATGGTTTGTGAATACTAGTTATTGAGCAGCAAGTACAAATACATTTAATATGTAGTGGCACAGTGTGGCTACCATGCGCAGTGTGCAACCAAAGTATGCACATGTCACTGACCATGATAAACAAATTTCACGTCATGTGGTCAACATTGATTACTCACAACACGAGTAACAGATAGTCTGAGGGGGTAACAATGGTTTGGGAACACTAGCTATCAACTAGAAAACACAAAGACATTCAATACGTAGTGACAGAGTGGTAACCATGTACAGTGACAAACCAAAGTAGGCATATGTCACTAACCATGACCAAACGAATTTCACACTGTGTGGTCAAGGTTGAAAACTCATAACACGAGTCACAAATGGTCAGAGGGTGAAACAATGGGTTTGGAACACTAGTTATCAACTAGAAAGTACGAAGAACTTCAACAAGTAGTGGCACGGTGCCGCCAGTGTGCACAGTGACCAACCAAAGAATACATACGTCACTGACTATGACCAAAGAAGTCCACTATGTGTGGTCAACATTGACAACTCCTAAAACAAGTCACGAATGGTCAGAGGGAGAGACAATGGTTTGGGAACCCTATGCATGGACTAGCAAAAAAAAGAACTTTAATACTTAGTGGCACAGTGTGGCTACTATGCACACCAAACAACCAAACTAGGCATATGTCACTGACCATGACCAAAGAATTTCAGTATGGGTGGTCAACATTCACCAACCATAACACGAGTTACAAATGGTCAGAGAGGGAAACAATGGTCTGGGAATATCAGTTCTCAAGTAGCAAGTACAACGGCCATCAATCAGTAGTACCACGGTTTGGCTACCATGCACAATGACCGACCAAAGTAGGCATATGTACTGCCTTTGACCAAAGAAATCCGCTGTGTGTGGCCAACATTGACAACTCATAACACGGGTGACAAATGGTCAGAGGGGGAAACAATGGTTTGGGAACATCAGGTATCATCAAGCAAGCACAAGGACCTTCAATAAGTCGTGGCACGGTGTGGATACCATGCATGATGACCAACCAAAGTAGGCGTATGTCACTGACCATAACCAAATAATGTCACTAAGTGTGGTAAACTTTGACAACTCATACCAAGAGTCACAAATGGTCAGAGTGGAGGACAATGGTTTGTGAATACTAGTTATCGAGCAGCAAGTACAAATAAATTCAATATGTAGTGGCACACTGTGGCTACCATGCACACTGACCAACCAACGTATGCATATGTCACTGACCATGACCAACAAGTTTCACTTCATGTGGTCAATGTTGGCAACTCACAACACGAGTCACATATAGTCTGAGGGGGTAACAATGGTTTGGGAACACTGGCTGTCAACTAGAAAGCACAATGACCTTCAATACGTAGTGATACGGCGAGTTAACCATGTACTGTGACAAACCAAAGTAGGCATATGTCACTAACCATGTCCAAACGAATTTCACAGTGTGTGGTCAACGTTGAAAACTCATAACATGAGTCACGAATGGTCAGAGGGGGAAACAATGGGTTAGGAATACTAGTTATCAACAAACAAGTACGAAAACCTTCAACAAGTAGTGGCACGGTGTGGCTAGTGTGCACAGTGACCAACCAAAGAATGCATACGTCACTGACTATGACCGAAGAAGTCAATTATGTGTGGTCAACATTGACAACTCATAACACAAGTCACAAATGGTCTGAGGGAGAGACAATGGTTTGGGAACCCTATGCATGGACTAGAAAGGACGAAGAACTTCAATACGTAGTGGCACGGTGTGGCTACTATGCACACCAAACAACCAAACTAGGCATATGTCACTGACCATGACCAAAGAATTTCAATATGGGTGGTCAACATTCACCAACCATAACACGAGTCACAAATGGTCAGAGGGAGAGACAATGGTTTGGGAACCCTATGCATGGACTAGAAAGGACGAAGAACTTCAATACGTAGTGGCACGGTGTGGCTACTATGCACACCAAACAACCAAACTAGGCATATGTCACTGACCATGACCAAAGAATTTCAATATGGGTGGTCAACATTCACCAACCATAACACGAGTCACAAACGGTCAGAGGGGTAAACAATGGTCCGGGAACATTCGTTCTCAACTAGCAAGTACGAGGACCTTCAATCAGTAGTAGAACGGTGTGGCTACCATGCACAATGACCGACCAAAGTAGGCATATGTACTGCCTTTGACCAAAGAAATCCGCTGTGTGTGGCCAACGTTGACAACTCATAACATGAGTCACAAATGGTCACAGGGGGAAACAATGGTTTGGTAACACCAGGTATCAACTAGCAAGCACAATGACCTTCAACGAGTTGTGGCACGGTGTGGATACCATGCACGATGACCAGCCAAAGTATGCATGTCACTGACCATGACCCAAGAATATCACCATGTGTGGTAAACTTTGACAACTCATAACACGAGTCACAAATGGTCAGAGTGGAAGATAATGGTTTCTGAATACTAGTTATTGACTAGCAAGTACAAATACCTTCAATGTGTAGTTGCACAGTGTGGCTACAATGCACAGTGACCAACCAAAGTATGCATATGTCACTAACCATGATCAAAGAATTTCACTTCATGTGCTCAATGTTGACAACTCACAACACGAGTCAAAGGTTTTGAGAGAGGGTAACAATGGTTTGGGAAGACTAGCTATCAACTAGAGAGCACAAAGACCTTCAATACGTAGTGACACGGTGTGGTAACCATGGACAGTGACAAACCAAAGTATGCATACGTCACTAACCATGACCAAAAGAATTTCACAGTGTGTGGTCAACGTTGAAAACTCATAACACGAGTCACAAATGGTCAGAGGGGGAAAATAATGGGTTGGGAATACTAGTTATCAACTAGCAAGTACAAAAACCTTCAACAAGCAGTGGCATGGTGTGGATAGCGTGCACAGTGACCAACCAAAGGATTCATACGTCACTCACTATGACGGAAGAAGTCCACTATGTGTGGTCAACATTGACAACTCACAACACGAGTCACAGATAGTCAGAAGGGGGTAACAATTGTGTGGGAAGACTAGCTATCAAGTAGAAAGCACAAAGATCTTCAATACGTAGTGACACGGCGTGGTAACCATGTATAGTGACAAACCAAACTAGGCATATGTCACTGACCATGACCAAAGAATTTCAGTGTGGGTGGTCAACGTTCACAACCCATAAAACAAGTCACAAATGGTAAGAGGTGGGAAACAATGGTCTGGGAATATCAGTTCTCAACTAGCAAGTACAACGACCTCCAATCAGTAGTAGCACGGTGTGGCTACCATGCACAATGACCGACCAAAGTAGGCATATGTACTGCCTTGGACGAAAAATCCGCTGCGTGTGGTCAACGCTGACAACTCATAATACGAGTCACAAATGGTCAGAGGGGGAAACAATGGTTTTGGAATACCAGGTATCAACTAGCAAGCACAATGACCTTCAATACGTTGTGGCACGGTGTGGATACCATGCACGATGACCAACCCAAGTATGTATATGTCACTGACCATGACCAAAGAATGTCACCATGTGTGGTAAACTTTGACAACTCATAACACGAGTCACAAATGGTCAGAGTGGAAGATAATGGTTTCTGAATACTAGTTATCAACTAGGAAGTACAAATACCTTCAATGTGTAGTTGCACAGTGTGGCTACAATGCACAGTGACCAACCAAAGTATGCATAGTTGAGTAACCATGACCAAAGAAGTTCACTTCATGTGGTCAATGTTGACAACTCACAACACCAGTCACAGATAGTGAGAGAGGGTAACAATGGTTTGGGAAGACTAGCTATCAAGTAGAGAGCACAAAGACCTTCAATACGTAGTGACACGGCGTGGTAACCATGTACAGTGATAAACCAAAGTAGGTATATGTCACTAACCATGACCAAAAGAATTTCACAGTGTGTGGTCAACGTTGAAAACTCATAACACGCGTCTCAAATGGTCAGAGGGGGAAGCAATGGGTTGGGAACACTAGTTATCAACTATCAAGTACAAAGTCCTTCAACAAGCAGTGACACGGTGTGGCTAGCGTGCACAGTGACCAACCAAAGGATGCATACGTCACTGACCATGACCGAAGAAGTATACTTTGTGTGGTCAACATTGACAACTCATAACACGAGTCACAAATGGCCAGAGGGAGAGACAATGGTTTGGGAACCCTATGTATCGAATAGAAAGGACAAAGAACTTCAATACGTAGTGACACGGTGTGGCTAATATGCACACCAAACTACCAAACTAGGCATATGTCACTGACCATGACCAAAGAATTTCAGTATGGGTGGTCAATGTTCACCAACCATAACACGAGTCACAAATGGTCAGAGAGGGAAACAATGGTCTGGGAATATCAGTTCTCAACTAGCAAGTACAACGACCTTCAATCAGTAGTAGCACGGTGTGGCTACCATGCACAATGACCGACCAAAGTAGGCATATGTCTACTACTTTGGTTTGTCACTGTACATGGTTACCACACCGTGTCACTACGTATTGCAGTTCTTTGTGCTTTCTAGTTGATAGCTAGTGTTCCTAAACCATTGTTACCCCCTCAGACTATCTGTGACTCGTGTTGTGAGTTGTCAACGATGACCACATGAAGTGAAATTCGTTGGTCATGGTCAGTGACATATGCATACTTTGGTTGGACAATGTGCATGGTAGCCACACTGTGCCACTACATATTGAATGTATTTGTACTTGCTACTCGATAACTAGTATTCACAAACCATTGTCTTCCACTCTGACCATTTGTGACTCATGTTATGAGTTGTCAAAGTTTACCACACTTAGTGACATTATTTGGTCATGGTCAGTGACATATGCCTTATTTGGTTGGTCATTTTGCATGGTATCCACACCGTGCTACAACTTATTGAAGGTCCTTGTGCTTGCTAGTTGATCCCTGGTGTTCCCAAACCATTGTTTCCCCCTCTGACCGTTTGTGACTCGTAGTATGAGTTGTCAATGTTGACCGCACACAGCCGATTCCTTTGGTCAAAGGCAGTACATATGCCTACTTTGGTTGGTGATTGTGCATGATAGCCACACCGTGCTACTACTGATTAAAGGTCTTTGTACTTGCTAGGTGTGAACTGATATTCCCAGACCATTGCTTCCCTCTCTGACCATTTGTGACTCGTGTTAGGGTTGGTGAACGTTGACCATCCATAGTGAAATTCTTTGGTCATGGTCAGTGACATATGCCTAGTTTGGTTGTTTGGTGTGCACATTAGCCACACCGTGCCACTACGTATTGAAGTTCTTTGTCCTTTCTAGTCGATACATAGGGTTCCCAAACCATTGTCTCTCCCTCTGACAATTTGTGACTCGTGTTAGGGTTGGTGAACGTTGACCATCCATAGTGAAATTCTTTGGTCATGGTCAGTGACATATGCCTAGTTTGGTTGTTTGGTGTGCACATTAGCCACACCGTGCCACTACGTATTGAAGTTCTTTGTCCTTTCTAGTCGATACATAGGGTTCCCAAACCATTGTCTCTCCCTCTGACTACCTATGACTTGTGCTGTGAGTTGTCAATGTTGACCACACATAGTGGACCTCTTCGGTCATAGTCAGTGACGTATGCATCCTTTGGTTGGTCACTGTGCACGCTAGCTACGCCGTGCCACTGCTTGTTGAAGGTCTTTGTACTTGCTAGTCGATAAATAGTATTCCCAACCCATTTTTTCCCCCTCTAACCATTTGTGACTCGTGTTATGAGTTTTCAACGTTGACCACACACTGTGAAATTCTTTTGGTCATGGTTAGTGATGTATGCATACTTTTGTTTGTCACTGTACATGGTTACTACGCCGTGTCACTATGTATTGAAGGTCTTTGTGCTCTCTAGTTGATAGCTAGTTTTCCCAAACCATTGTTATCCTCTCTCACTATCTGTGACTCTTGTTGTGAGTTGTCAACACTGACCACATGAAGTGAACTCCTTTGGTCATGGTTAGTGACATGTGCATACTTTGGTTGGTCACTGTGTATTGTAGCCACACTGTGCAACTACATATTGAAGGTATTTGTACTTTCTAGTCAATAACTTGTATTCAGAAACCATTATATTCCACTCTGACCATTTGTGACTCGTGTCATGAGTTGTCAAAGTTTACCAAACATGGTGACATTCTTGGGTCATGGTTAGTGACATATGCATATTCTGGCTGGTCATCGTGCATGGTATCCACACCGTGCCACAACTCATTGAAGGTCATTGTGCTTGCTAGTTGATACCCGGTGTTCCCCAACCATTGTTTCCCCCTTTGACCATTTGTGACTCGTGTTATGAGTTATCAACGATGGCCACACACAGCGGATTTCACTGGTCAAAGGCAGTACATATGCCTACTTTGGTCGGTAATTGTGCATGATAGCCACACCGTGCTACTACTGATTGAAGGTCGTCGTACTTGCTAGTTGAGAACTGATATTGCCGGACCATTGTTTCCCCCTCTGACCGTTTGTGACTCGTGTTATGGTTGGTGAACGTTGGCCACCAATATTGAAATTCTATGGTCATGGTCAGTGACATATGCCTAGTTTGGTTGTTTGGTGTGTATAGTAGCCACACCGTGCCACTACGTATTGAAGTTCTTTGTCCTTTCTAGTCCATGCATAGGGTTCCCAAACCATTGTCTCTCCCTCTGACAATTTGTGACTCGTGTTTAGAGTTGTCAATGTTGACCACACATAGTGGACGTCTTCGGTCATACTCAGTGACGTATGCATCCTTTGGTTGGTCACTGTGCACACTAGCCACACCGTGCCACTAGTTGTTGAAGGTATTCGTACATGCTAGTTGATAACTAGTGTTCCCAATCCATTGTTTCCCCCTCTGACCATTTTTGACTCATGTTTTGAGTTTTCAACGTTGACCACACTGTGAAATTCGTTTGGTCATGGTTAGTGACATATGCCTACTTTGGTTTGTCACTGTACATGGTTACCATGCCGTGTCACTATGTATTGAAGGTCTTTGCGCTTTCGAGTTGACAGCCAGTGTTCCCAAACCATTGTAACCCTCTCAGACTATCTGTGACTTGTGTTGTTAGTTGTCAACGTTGACCACATGAAGTGAAATTTGTTGGTCATGGACAGTAACATATGCATACTTTGGTTGGTCACTGTGCATGGTAGCCACAGTGTGCCAATACATATTGAATGTATTTGTACTTGCTACTCGATAACTAGTTTTCACAAACCATTGTCTTCCACTCTGACCACTTGTGACTCGTGTTATGAGTTGTCAAAGTTTACCACACATAGTGACGTTATTTGGTCATGGTGTCAAGCATACTTCAGCCGCAGCTCTGTGGGGAAGATCCATCCACGGAGAGGGCATGGGCAGGCCAAGATCCGCGCACGGAACGCTGGCTCCCGCGGACGCGGTTGAGCGAGGGGTAGCACCGGATCCAGGGGCGATGAGGATCGGGGTGTCTACAGGAGAGCCGCCGCAGGTTAGCACAATTACCTGCGGCGGTTCCCCCAACTCAGGCGCTTGTGGCGGTGAAGGAAAGAGGCGCGAAGCAGTGGCGGGAAATCCGTGGTACAAGAAGAACAGTGACAAGCCGCAAGAAGATCCGCAATTACGGACAGGGTACAGATAGGTCAGCGGAAAGGCTGAGCAATCAAGGGAGAAAACATCCAATCAGCATGAGTAATCGTGCATCAATCACGGAAGAGCTCCTGAAGACGCACCGTGGATGACAAAGATTCAAGGAAGAACACGAAGAACCGCGTGCACGAGCGGCGGATGAATAAAATAACCAGTGGACGATGTACCATATGTGTGTGTGGGAGGGTGGCTGAGGACGAGACCCGCGGTGCGTAGCTGCACCGCGTGGAGTCCCAGTAGGAGGAAAGGGGATACTGTGTGAGGGATGAGACCGACGGCATGTAGACATGCCGTGCGGAGTCCCAAGTAGAAAAGGGCCTCAGTAGCAGTAGCACAAGTGCAACTCAGTCTTGCATGCTTTTCTATGTACTCTGCCAAATTCATCTAAAACGTTCAAACGCTCCCGTTGCTCGCTATTCCACTGCCCCCGTGTCTTCTGTAACCCTTGGACTCCCGTCCGCGGACTGCGGAAGTTGCGTGCGTGAAGAATCAAAAGTTCGAGTGAAGTGAACTGCCGGCGGTGCCTTCGCTTGCACACGTCCGCGGAGCAAGGGTTATGCGGAGAGGAGCTGGAAGCCACGCGGTGGCGGCTCCCGTGTGGCAAGGAGTGGACCGTGGAGTGTCATTCATCGGTGAGGTTCGTGCACAGAGATTCAGGCCTTCAGTCCGCAGATTTGCCCGTAGCTAGGGGTTAGGGTCCAATGATTCCGCTGCATGTTCAAGTAGAGCCGTGATAGCAGTAAGAAGTGTAGGATCCGCGGGCTGCGCAGAATTGTGTCTGCGCGGAGATAGTCGGGGGTGCGGTAAAATTGGGGGTATCAGTGTCATGGTGCGGTGAGCGTGGACAGTTCCTTGCTCTCTGTTTAGCGGAATTGCACGTGACCTTCAGATCAGTCATTGATGTCGACAGCAAGTTTTGTGCATCAAGATTGTAGGAAACGGCAGCAGCAGTCATCTGTGCGGTGGTTCTTGCCGCGCCGAGCCACCAGCTACAAGGACACCCGGAACTCCTCGCCGGTGCTGTCCCACACACCAATCAGCTCCTCGCCAGGCGCGGATCCACTGATCCAACATCGACGGGTGAACGAGTGGCTGGAGCAGCTGCATTGGCGTCGCATCATGGATGCTCTGGGCAACCGCGTGGAGGTGGAGACCGTCTCCGACCATGGCAGCCGCGGATCCAGCCATTCCCAGCACGAACCGGAGGAACAGGGAGCTGCGGCTGCGGCGCTACCGTGGTTTTCCAACCCCCAACCATCATCGGAGCAACACTCCGATGGTGGCGGACTCGAAGTCTATCGCAGATTGGTTTACCAGCGCCGTGGCTGGCAGGAGCCGACGGTGGCTGGCGGCATGGCGACACACCACGCATCCTTGACAACACGTCCGCAGACGTCATCACACAACCCCGAGGAAGCGGAAACTACCAACGACCCAGCAGTGGATGCTCAATGGCCAGCGGCGGATTTGCAGCAAAAGGGAGCACTGGCTCCCGCGCTTGGGATGCCTCTGGACTCCAACCCGCCACGGCAGGTGGCAGAGGCGGTTCTGGGAGATATGGCGATGGGACCCCCTGCAACGGGACCACAGCAGCAGCGGACGACCCCACTGGCATTCCACCAGGAGGCGAGTTGCTAGGGGTACCGGGGCCACTACAAACACCGGAATCCGCGCTATTGTCGGTGAACCAGCTACTAGTGAATCAGCCTCCCGTGCTCGCGGGAGTGACGACGGTGGAACCTGCCGCACTCTCTCAACCGCCGATATATTCGCTACAGTAGTCCCTCGGAATCGGCCAGGCAGGAGGGTTGCCGCAGCCGTATACGTCCGGCCCGACACTACAGCAGAAGCCTCCGCAGATAAGCATGAGTGTACCATTGATGGGAGCACCCTCACAGGCCATACCAAGTGCACCACCACAGCAACAGATGCACCCATCCCAGGCGGTAACCAGCGCGATACAAGCAGGAGCACTGCCGGCACCGGGACCACTCACCCAACAACCTTGGCAGCCCGTTCCGCAAGCAGGAATGTCGGTTCAGCCCCAGGCAGGGACGACGCAGCCGAGGACTCAGGTTGCCTGCGTTACCCAGGGAGCCCCAACGCAAGCGCCATCAACCCTTCAGCAGCAGAAGGTTGGGGGTATGGCACAGATGAACGCTATGATCCAGCACTCTGCTCCGCCTCTGTGGGTGACACAGCAACAGAAGTCCGGGGGCATGGTACAAGGAGGGATGACACTCCCAACAATCGTGGCCGGCACACCACCGCAGCCGCCAGCGGTTGCCCAGCAACAAATTCCTCATCACCAAATGATTGGGACAGTGTCCACATGAGCACCACCGCCTATGCCTCATCCACCACCTACAATGTAGGGTCATCCGCAACTGTTGCCACAGCAGACACATGGAGCACAACACGCTGCGGGGACGGTCCAGCCCTATCCTGCGGCGGCGATTCCTGCCAACCAACCATATTGGGTACCCCAAGTGATGCCATCAGCGCCTGGGATTCAGGCTCCTCCCCCTGGGACGGCATTCTTCTCCACACCTTGTACCGCTACTGCTTCAGCGCCTCCCTCCTGGTACATGCTCCCCCGACCTATGCAGCCAGGCTTTCCCATGCTCGTGGGACAGTCCCAAATACTAAATCCCCCAACGGGATACTCCGCGGTCCCTCCTGCAACCATTCCGTCCCCACGTGCTGTGACTGCCTTGACGACTAACCGCAGTACCGTTCTGCAGCTGCAGTACATCAGCTCTGAACCCGCCAATATCCCACAATTGGATTCCTTCAAGGGTGCCCCGGAGGAGGATCCCTGGGTCTGGCTCAAACAAATTACCCTCCATGCTAGCATCGGCCGAATTCCACCGGACCTCTGCCTCGCCACCGCGGAACTTCATCTCCAAGGGGTTGCAGCTGACTGGTACAACGCGCGGACACCTTTCCCTTCTTTTGAGGACTTTGACAATGCCCTCATCGAGCGCTTCAGGCACCTGACCAAGGAGGAAGCGTTGCGGAAGATTGAAAAGGAGGTCATGCGCAAGGATGACGATATCCACAGATTTCTGGACCAGTTCCTGACATGGGCTTTGATGGCCAAGAGCCCGCAGGGAGAGGGTCTGCTGCTATGGTTCCTGCTGCAAAACCTCATCCGTGCACTTCCAGATGAAATCAGTAGCCTCATGATCGTGGACCACAATCACTCCCTCCAAGATGCGGTGCGGGACGCCACATCTATTTTCACCAGACAGCGGTCCACCCGGCGATACCAGAACGGGGAGACTCATGCACCCGCCCCTTCCCACGCCCTGCCCCCGCAGCAGCAGAAACCGCGAGCTTGCTACACGTGCCAGAGCTTGGAACACATTGTTCGGGATTGCCCACGTAAGCGACAAGCCGCTCCGCGCTCCGACCCAGTCTCTCAAGATCCCATGGTCCAGCAGTGGCAGCAGTACTATAACCAGACGTGGCCGACTCAGCAACAGCAGCATCAGCGGCAGCAGAAGTAGCAGCAACCGCCTCCGCCCCCCACTGGACAGTACCAGGTGACCCTGGGGACAGGTCAGGGAATCTTGCCAAACCCGCTGCCAAACCCCGCGGCCGGTGCCCGCAATGTAAAATTGGGCCTACCTATGGCGGAGGACGAAACCACGGAGGTGACACCTACATCTGGGGAAATGGAGCTCATTACCCGAGCCTGTCGACTCAAGCTCCACGGATGGGATCTGCAAGAGGCTGCCCAACTCCAGAGTGACCTGCGGCGACGGCCAGAGGCTGCTGAGGCCCGACTACAGGAGGCTATCACTGTCCGCTCCGTGCGACCTCCGGAAAAGCGACGACATGCGGATCCCGCACCTATGAAAGCTCCAGCCTCCACTAATACCTTATCGGTGCCCAACCATGCTCCCGTCCATGCAGCAGAATCCACAAATCCGGTAGATAAACTCTTCACCACTCCCAAGGCCTCTGTGAAATTCTTTGATTTCCTCCGATTGCACCCCGAGCTGGCTCCGCGACTCAGGGAATAATTCGCCAAGGCCAATCACCGCCTCCAGACCGTCGGCATCTCCCTCACTTGTACCAGTCCGCCACACGGCACTCAGAATACCCAACGAGTTGTGGCGGAGGCGCTACCGGGACTAACCACGGAGGAGATAGATTGGGGCTGGGCACCACCACCTCTCGAACCACCTTGCCGCGATGACTGTCACTACGAAGTTGCCTGATGCATGATTTGGATCTGCGGCCGCAAGTTCCTTGCTATCATCGGAAAAAGGGGCAACCCACACTACCGTGGAGTTCCGCATCGTGTGTCTCGTCGGATGGAGAGACCGCATCTTCCCAACGCGCCGACTGTTCAGCAACTCCGTGGGAGGAATGGATTATGGGGATGGAGAAGTCCGGGGCCTACCCATGCAGGAGGGTTCTCTTCACGAACCTATGGATATCCAAGTCACACAAGCCCGGACTTATGACGTCCTCCTGGGCATGGACTATCTCCTTCCGCGGCAAGGCAACCTCCTGTTCTCACTGGGGGTCATGCAACTCACCTCTGCCACCGGTACGAAGGAATAGGCCCGCATCACTGTGGGAGATCGCGTGACGGTACCGGTCACCGGTAACGCACCCTTTTCCCTCTCCAATGCGGCAAGGGAAGATGCAAGCCTACGTTCCCGCCACAGCCAAGCCCCAGTGGAAGTCGCCTTTGATACGGAACAGATCCCTGTCGAGGAATGGCGTGAGCTCGCTGCGGACCATGCGGAACCAGGGGTGCGTGCCAGCCTCTTGGGACTGTGGCAGCAAAGCAAACAGGCGTTCGGCCAAGGCCTACCGCTGGATGACGACGATGACTTCTACCCCATCCACAACCAACCGCCGTCTCCACCCCCACGATGGGATCATATTCTGCTCCCTCGCCTCTCACCCCACCAAAAGCAGGACTTTCGGGAACTGCTGGACTCCTACGCTGACATCTTTGCTGGCGCGGCGACAGACTTAGGGGCTGTCAATGCTTTCCATGTTATTAACACCGGCGCGGCCGCCGCGGTCAAACAGAAAGTCCGCCGGATCCTCCGTGACCAAGAGCAGATCATCAACGAAGGCCTCGCGGAGTTGAAGGCGCAGGGTGTGATTGTCCCCATTGTCAGCCCCTGGCGGGCCAACCTGGTCATTGTCGGCAAACCGGACGGATCCAAGCGCTTCTGTGTGGACTTCCGTGACCTCAACCGTGTCACGGAAGAAGACGCATACCCCATGTCGCTGATTGTTGACATCCAGGAACGCCAGCAAGGGTGCGGATGGTTCGCGAAACTCGACGTCAAGGCAGCCTTCCACGCCGTCCCCATGCACCCGGATTCCATTGTCAAGACGGCTTTCGTTACTCCCGAGGGACTCTACGCTTTTACCCGTATGCCCTTCGGTCTCCGCAATGCCAGTGCCACATTCCAGTGCGTCATGGACTCCACTCTCCGCGGCATTCCCAATGTGAGCTGCTACATCGACAACATCATGGTCGCGGCCCACAGTTTCGCGGACCTCTTCTCTTCCCTCTGCGCCGTCTTCTCGGCTCTCCGTGCTGCTAACCTCAAGCTCAAGGCCGCCAAGTGTTCTATCGGCACCGCAGAGATGGAGTTTCTGGGGTTCGTCATGAGTGCCGAGGGCATCAAGACCGACCCCGCAAAAATAGCGGCTGTACAGGAGTGGCGCCAACCCACTACTGCGGGACAGGTCAAAATCTTTCTGGGCTTTGTCTCCTTCTACCGCAAGTTCGTCCGCGACCACGCCCGTATTATCCACCCACTGCAGCAGCTCACCCATCAGGACATCCCATTTGAGTGGACGCCGGAGTGTGCCGCTGCCTGGACGGAAATCAAGCATCGCCTGGTCACCGTGCCCATGCTCGAGTTTCCTAATTTCAACCTTCCCTTTTCCATCACTACTGACTGGTCCCGCGACGGCCTTGGCGCCATACTGTCGCAATCGGTCCAGGAACCAGTCCAGCGGGTGATTGCGTACGCCAGCCGCGCCCTCACTGAGGATGAGCAGAACTACCCACCAATGAAGGGTGAGTGTTTGGCTGTGTTGTGGGCACTTCAGTACTTCCGCGAATACATCAAGAACGGCAAGCCTTTCACGGTCCTGACCGATCACCAAGCCTTGCAATAGCTCCTCACAACACAGAATCATGAGGGCATCCTGGCCAAATGGGCCCTCCTCCTGCAGGGCTACAACTTGAAGATCAAGTACGAGCCTGCGCTCGCCAATCGACACACGGATACCCTCAGCCGCCTCCCTCGCAAAGACTGGCCTCACTCCGCGGAACCGCGGAAAGACCTCCTAGACCCCTCCACAACTGCTTCTCTCCCAGCGGACACTGAACCCCAGTGGGAGGGCGTTGCTCGAGAGTTCACGAAGGAAGAATCTACGACCGCGTACCAACTCCTGTCCGAGATAGAACCAGCCAAGCCCCTTGGCGCCGCGGAGACTCTTCCAGTCCTCCATCCCACTGGACACCAGCTTGCCCGCCGTTTCAATCCCACCATCCGCGGCTGGACGCTCGAGGAAATCGCGCCACATCTTCCCCCCGCTCTTCACTCCCACAATCACGCCGGATTTCCTCTACCGCGGCGGCTGCAACCGCCCCTCCGATACTGTCCCCCGCACCCTCTGCCTCCCCTCTCCTTGATACTCGCCATCCCCTTTCCCTGGTTGACTTCCTCCTCCACTCGCTTGCGTTCGCGGGGCGTCTCCAAAACATCTTCTCCTCCGTGAACCCCTCTCTCTCTCCCGTCGGCATCCACCTCTCCTGCACCCTCACTCACGATGCAGGTGTCTGCATGGTGACACATGCCATTGCTACAGCACACTCCCGCGTCCGGGATGATGCCCGCCGTGCGCCATGCACATGGGCTTCTGCACCGCTAATACCCGGCCCAACGGCACCCGCTGAGGTCCACGTGGCATGGTGCCACGTCTGGGTCTGTGGCCACAAATTCGTCACCATCGTGGACACCGGCGCCACCCATATCACCATCGCGTTGCGGATAGCTCGCACCTTACGACTGGACCACCTCATCACACCTACTCGACCCCGCTTCTCCATATCTACTGGAGCCATTGATGCACCCATCGGTCAGATCGTGGCCCTTCCCATCCAGGTCACCAATGTGCATGCACCACACACTGTACAGGTATGCGATGTCCGCACATACGATATGCTCCTCGCAGTCGACTTGCTCGCGCCGCGCCAAGCAGATATATTGCACGACGCTAGCGTCCTCAGTCTCATTTCCGTCTCCGGCATTCGATCGTTTACTCCACTTTTTTCCTCAGCTCGCCCGTTCTCTGATCAATCCTCCATGGTTCTCACACCACCCACCTCTGGCTCTCGGTTCACTCGCCGCGTCACACAAAGCTCGGGAGCACACCACGGAATTACCTCTGCCATGGCTCGCCCGTCCAGCGCGGAGTCCGCGCATGCAAACAGGAGGGGTGGAGGCATCACAAGGTGACCTGTTCAGTGGCAGACCACAAACCGAGCTGTATCCGGAACAAGACACTCCGCACCACCCATGACGGCAGCCTCACCTGGGGCATCTCAGACCCCCCCCCGGACACTTCTACGGCCCCGACAGCAGCAGCGGCAGCAACCTCACCTGGAGCACCTTTGACCTTGGGCCATCCTGCGTCACCAAGGGCATCCCCGGCCGCCCGAGGCCCCTCCACGCTACCTGAAACATCTCCGGCTCCTCGAGTCCCCTCCGCGTCACCTGGGACACCTGTGGCTCCACGGGGCCCCTCTGCACCCTCAACGACAGTAGCGGCAACCTCACCTGGAGTAGCCCCAACATCGGACCCTTCCGCACCCCCAGCGACAGCAGCACCAACGGTCTCACCTGGAACAGAGCCGGTACCAGGCTCCTCCGTACCACCCACGAAAGCAGCTCCAGCACCATCACCAGGAGCACCCCCGACGCTGCCCCCCCTGCATCGCCGGCACTGACCGCATCCGCGGGTGCACCACCGCCGCCTGGCCCTTCCGCGCCCACAGCACACTCTTCCTCCCCACCAGCCTCGCGAGGCAATCCGATGCATGGCACACCACATCCCGCACTTAGTGCAGGGACGATAATGGAAGGTGCACAGACCTACCTGGAATAGAGCTCCGGAGATAGCGGAGATCAACCTAGGGCAAACCAGCTGCTGGATCTGGTTAGCAGTGTCATTATGCACCTGCAGGACGAGCTCTTAGAAGCAATCCGAATGGACATGGGTGACTCTTTCTATAACAAGGCATGGCAGGTAGCCTTGAAAGGCGCGGCCAAGACTGCACTGGCACTGAACCAGCACGGACGACAAGATCAACTGCTGGAAACAGCAGGTGCGGAACGACTCATCTTGGCGCTCCGCAACATCCTCTATCTCCGGCCAAGCAGCGGAATGACAGGTGTGGCAGCACTTCTTGACAAGGAACAACCAGGCGCGGTGAACACTGTCCGCGAATGGTGGCTCCTAGTCCACAACGACCAGAACGTAGACCCCACCCGACGCTATGTGCATCTGCTCCAAGAACGTGCCCGGGCACTTACTCTCTACCATACCCACCAGATGCCTACAGGAACGATGGAGGCACCAGACTGGAAAAACACGGCAAAATTCTGGAGGTGGGGATACCATATCGGGCTGGTCACCACCAGATGGGGAATGCAGTACACAGCGGCGAAACTTGCAAGCATCACTGAGGCGGAGATGCACTACGAGAACTGGCATGCCGCCATAAGTGAGTGCTGGCAGCTTACTTTGGATGGAGCTCCGCGGCAGCGGATAGTAGCTGCGGTAGCCCAAGGACTATGGAAGACATTGTCAAGAGTGGGCACCCAGCTAACAGAAGAGGCAGCACACCACTGGGCCCGGGAAGCAGCGGAAGTGTGTCGGGAAGAGAAGAGCCGTATACTCATGGAAATAAAGGAGGCTCAGGAATACCTTCGCGACTCTCCTGAACTCGTGCAGACAAGGGGTAAGTTGCAGGCTGTCTAGCAGCAGAGGGCAGAAGAAGAAAAGCAAGAAGCAGAGGCAGCTGCAACACAAGTGGTCGCGGAGCTGGAGACAGAATTGGAGGAGGCAGGAACGACGGTGGAGGCCGCGGTGGCAGAGGCAGAGGACACGGGGCGAGGCGTGGTGGAGGCAGCGAGGCCAACGGCTGAACAAGAGACAGGAGAACAGGCAACAGAGCAACAAGGAACGGTTCAAGTGGCAGGTGAAATTCAGGAACAGGACGTACGAGTGCAAGTGAGACCGGCTGGAGCCGGATGGGCAACACGGAAGGACGCTCCCCGACTTGTCCTCTCAAGGACTCTGCGAGACAAACAGGCCAGACTTCAAAAGGTGGCCCGACGTCAGCAACCGCGGGCAGAAAGGCTACCTCACACCAAGCAGCCTCGATCAACACCGCGGCCACCCCCCCAAAACCAGCGACCGCGGAAACGAAAGCTCCCTCCACGGACACCACACCAGCCTCCCGCCAACCAGGACAAGAGAAGCGCACCATCGAGGACAGCACCGCTGGTGCACCCGCTGCCAAGCGCAGCAAGCTGCACCGCCCCACCCAAGATACACCACAGAACCTCGACCCGGCGCAGCTCGTGCAAGCCCAGAGGAACGTTACCCAAGCCATGGAGTTGCTCATGGCGGTATTCCGCAATGTCCTAATGCCCGCTGGCTCAGTTCCAGCTCACTTGCAGCCTCTGCTGGGGGGCACCGGTGCCGCACCACACCAAGATAAAGGGACTGGGAAAAGCACTGCGGTTCCTAAGACCAAAGAGAGGACCGCGGGGGTGGTGATCTCTGAGCTGAGTGAATCACCTGAGCCGGATGAAGAACAACCTATCGCAAAGGGACCAGGCCTATTGGGACTCCAAGAGGCAGCGGCGGGATAAAAGCCAGGAGTGGAGACAGGCGAGGCCCGCGGGGCACGGGGCCGGCGGCACACGGCACCACCAGAGGTGGGGCTGCGCGGCCAATGGGATGAAGGAGAGCTACGCGCGGTGGGAATTCTGCGGCTCTTCCCAGCACCGGACAGCTGGGACAGAGAGCCACCCGTGTATGATGAAGAAAATCAACGGCGCCTGTAGGTAATGAAGGCGGAGCAGGATGGGAGGCGAGCCCAGGGGTTGCCAGTGCTGTAGAAGGAGAAGAAGAGGAAGGCAGGGGAGGCCGCCGCGGAAAAGACTAGGAAAAAGGGACCCGTTGAAACACAAGATTGGCGGATCTGGCAGACCGCTCACATCTTGCTCCGCGCCACAACCAAGGAGCAACAGAAAGCAGAGGCGGACAAGGTATACAAGACCTTGGGTGCCCAGGTGGGGTTGGAATATGACCGGCGGAAGAAGGATGACCTCGCCCGTCTCTGTGAGCAGTATGCATGGGAGGGCGGTCGCCTTTGCCGAACCACGCCACACATCCTGTGGGTGCCTCCACCCACCATGCAAAGAGCGGTGATCGAGGCCTACCACCGTCACCACCATTCCGGTGTGCAGGCGCTCAAGGAGCGGTTATCCCCCATCCTGCATGTGCCAGACCTCCTAGGAATCATAAAGGAAGTGGTGCAACACTGTGCACCATGTGAGCTGCACCGAAAAGTGACGTCGCGGAACATGCCCCTCTACTTGCCCTCTCCCATTGGCGAGCCCTTGGACCGCATCATCATTGACTTCCATGGGCCACGCCCTCGCTGCGCCCAAGGGGAACGGTACTGGATCGCAGCGGTGGATCACTTCACCAAATACATGTGGGTCATGGCCGTCCCCGACAAGTCCTCAGAGCGAGTAGCCTGTTTCATTCGGGAAGAGATCTTCTACCGCTTTGGCGGTTACCGTGTGGTACACAGTGACAACGGTACAGAGTTTTCAGGGGCATTCCGCGAGGAACTCCTGGAGTGGGGCGTGTAGCACATACACTCCGGGCGGTACCTCCCCCAGTCTCAGGAACAAGTCGAGCGGCTGCACGAAGTCCTAGAGCGGGCAGTGGCCACCGCGGGAGAAAACGATTGGGGGGAAACTCTCAAGAAGACCGTCCACTTCCTCAACATCACCCCCAGCCGCGCGACATCATTCTCGCCCCACGCCCTTCTCTTCGAACAGCCTCCGCGCGCGGCACTAGGAATGCCGCAACCACCACTACGGATGCCACTAGACCCGCAGCAGGAGCAGGATGGCCGATCAGAGGAGGAACGGGAGATGGCGAGAGATAAGGAGGTACAGGAGTGGTACCGGGCACGGTGCCAGAAGAAATCCGCAGTGAGGCCAGAGGCACGCATCCGCGCCTTTGTCTCGGCGTAGCGCGGATGCAACACTACCAACCGACGCCTCAACCATGGGCCAATCAGGGAAGAGAACCTGGTGTACCTCCGCCCATTCCCAGACGCGGGACGAGAAGCAGAGAAGGCACGCGAGGTGTACTGCGTAGCTACCGTGGATGCGGGACACGTTTGGTTGGAAGGGCCGGATGGGTTCAGTGAGCGGAGCTACCCAGCCACCGAGTTCGTCCTGCTGCCCCCGGCCTGGCAGACACACATACCAGGAACGGGTGGGGAGCTTCTCCCGCTCGAGCAACGCAAGGGCTCGAGGGGATGGCGTGCGGAGGAGGTGTTGGAGCGGTTTGAGGCTCAGGTATCGGAGCAAGAGGAGGCATGGAGCCAGGAACCTCAGGAAGATGAACCAACGGACGACTCCGATGTCCAGGAGGTATCCGCTGGGGAAGTACAGGCGGGGCAGAGGCGACAAAGGGAAGAGCAAGGAGGCCGACAGTAGCAGGAACATCCGGAACGGCCGGAGCAGTCGGGGTCACAGCGAACGGGCAGCGGAGAAGAAACCCCTACGACACCCGCCGCTACTCCACGAAGAAGTGCACCAATGAGCCCCCGCGACCTGGCAAGCTACACAGGCCCCTGCACCGTGTGCGGAGAGAATTTGCCAGAGGCATCACTCTTGAAGGTCCTCTGCCGCGTCTCTGGCCAGCCAGCGCACCAGGGGCTGGCCAAAAGCTGCATTGGGTTAAACCGCACGTGTCTGAACTGCCTCAAGGAGATTCAGGAGAAGGGAGTGGAGCAGCAGAAGAGAGGAGGCGATGGGGCAGGCCCAGGCTCAGGAGGAGGAGAGGCACGTTGAAGATGGGATCCAGAGGAAGAGGAGGAGGAGGAGGAGAGAGAGGAAGGGCAGACAGTGACGCGGCAAGGACCGCGCACGGTCTCCGGCGCTACCATGCAGCAATGGAAGAAGGAAGGACGAGTGGCGACAGCGGAGCAGGCTCGAAAAGAGAAGGAGAACAAGACGTGCGCCCAATGTGGACACCAATGGGGAAGGACGGTGCAGGACTGTGAAGGATGTCACCGAAAAATATGTGACAAGTGCCTGGAGCAGCCACGGAATCAGAAAGGGGGACGCAGCGGACCCAAGAGATGCAGGCAGTGTCGCCGAGAAGCCGTACGTCAGCAGGGAACGCGGAAGCCACCGCGGGTAACCGCGGAAGGGGAAGAACTGGACTCGGAAGACAAGGAAGAGAACTCGCCCAGGGCAGTCGCAGAGAGTTGCCCCACATGTGTCAAGGCGGTTAGCAAGGGCGAACACTGCCGCCAATGCAACAGGTTGGCCCACCAAGGCCGTCTTGTTACGGGCAGTTCAGCTTGGACGGGACAGTGCCACAAGTGCGTGGGGATGGCCGCAGTGGAAGAAGGGGCCACGTTGTCCTACGATGAAGATACCTTGGCCCCAGTCCGCGAAGCATGCTTGGAGGACTTGATAGAATTAGGCAAGCCCTGCGGAATGTGCAAGACAATGTTCCACCTGCAGTGTGGGATACGCGGGAAGGAGGGCATTTGGACCTGCAGCGGTTGTCACGATAAAACACACAAGCTCAAGTGGAAGTTATCCAACAAACGCACCTGCACTGGAGACAACTGCGGAGGACGGCTCGAAGGGACGGTCTATCGCTGCGAGCACTGCGGAGGCATTGCACATGAGCATTGCACCGCAGAGGTGGGGCGGAGCAATGAGGGCAAGAAAGTCTACCGATGCTCAAGCTGCAAGAAATACGAGCGCGCACCACACTGCTCATCATGTAAACAACTGGTCACCACACCCAAGATGGAAGCACGGTGCAAAGGCTGCAGACTCTTCGTCCACGACGAATGCGTGGAGAAGCTACAGAGGAAGGGAGGGACCGTGGAGAAATACTACAGACCGTGCCAAGAACAGAACCGTCCTAGGCCCCGTAAGTATTTCAAGCAGATAACTCGCTAAAAGACTCTGGGGCAGAGTTTTGCGAAAAGGAGGGATTGGGGGCATCAGTGTCAAGCATACTTCAGCCGCAACTCCGCGGTAAAAATCCATCCATGGAGACGGCATGGGCAGGCCAAGATCCGCGCACGGAATGCTGGCTCCCGCGGACGCGGTTGAGCGAGGGGTAGCGTGGGATCCAGGGGCGATGAGGATCAGGGTGTCTACAGGAGAGCCGCCGCAGGTTAGCACAATTACCTGCGGCGGTTCCCCCAACTCAAGCACTTGTGCAGGTGAAGGAAAGAGGCGGGAAGCAGTGGCGGGAAATCTGCGGTACAAGAAGAACACTGACAAGCCGCAGGAAGATCCGCAATTACGGACAGGGTGCAGATAGGTCAGCGGAAAGGCTGAGAAATCAAGGGAGAAAACATCCAATCAGCGTGAGCAATCGTGCATCAATCACGGAAGAGCTCCTGAAGACGCACCGTAGATGACGAAGATTCAAGGAAGAACACGAAGAACCGCGTGCATGAGCCGTGGATGAAGAAAATGACAAGTGGAGGATGTACCATATGTGTGTGTGGGAGGGTGGCTAAGGACGAGACCCGCGGTGCGTAGCTGCACCGCGTGGAGTCCTAGTAGGAGGAAAGGGGATACTGTGTGAGGGATGAGACCGACGGCATGTAGACATGCCGTGCGGAGTCCCAAGTAGAAAAGGGCCTCAGTAGCAGTAGCACAAGTGCAACTCAGTCTTGCATGCTTTTCTATGTACTATGCCAAACTCATCTAAAACATTCAACGGCTCCCGTTGCTCGCTATTCCACTGCCCCCGTGCCTTCTGTAACCCTTGGACTCCCGTCCGCGGACTGCGGAAGTTGCGTACGTGAAGAACCGAAAGTTCGAGTGAAGTGAACTGCCGGTGGTGTCTTCACTTGCACACGTCCGCGGAGCAAGGATTCTGCGGAGAGGAGCTGGAAGCCACGCGGTGGCGGCTCCCGTGTGGCAAGGAGTGGACCGCGGAGTGTCATTCATTGGTGAGGTTCGTGCACAAAGATTCAGGCCTTCAGTCCGTAGAACTGCCCGTAGCTAGGGGTTAGGGTCCAGTGATTCCGCTGCATGTTCAAGTAGAGCCGTGATAGCAGTGAGAAGTGCAGGATCCGCGGGCTGCGCAAAATTATGTTTGCACGGAGATAGTCGGGGGTGCGGCAAAATTGGGGGTATCACATGGTCAGTGACATACGCCTACTTTGGTTGGTCATCGTGCATGGTATCCACACCGTGCCACAACTTATTGAAGGTCCTTGTGCTTGCTAGATGATGCCTGGTGTTCCCAAACCATTGTTTCCCCCTCTGACCATTTGTGACTCGTATTATGAGTTGTCAATGTTGACCACACACAGCGGATTTCTTCGGTCAAAGGCAGTTTATATGCGTACTTTGGTTGGTCATTGTGCATGATAGCCACACCGTGCTACTACTGATTGAAGGTCGTTGTAATTGCTAGTTGAGAACTGATATTCCCAGACCATTGTTTCCCTCTCTGACCGTTTGTGACTCGTGTTATGGTTGGTGAAAATTGACCACCCATACTGAAATTCTTTGGTCATGGTCAGTGACATATGCCTTTTTTGGTTGTTTGATGTGCATATGAGCCACACCGTACCACTACGTATTGAAGTTCTTTGTCCTTTCTAGTCGATACATAGGGTTCCCAAACCATTGTCTCTCTCTCAGGCCATTTGTGACTCGTGTTATGAATTGTCAATGTTGACCACACATAGAACATTTCATCGGTCATAGTAGGTGGCGTATGCATCCTTTGGTTGGTCACTGTGCATGCTTGCCACACCGTGCCACTGCTTGTTGAAGGAATTTGTACTTGCTAGTTGATAACTAGTGTTCCCTGTTGGAAATCATAGAATCGGACAAGAGTTATTCCCACTTTCTCAATGACAGTTCAGGTCCAAGACTGAACCACCTTGACCTAATGGCTCTTGGTCATACTGACCGTTGAGTTTGATATGTCAAGTAATCCCCTAATAAAATGACATCTGTCACCCGCGTCCGGCTAGCGGAAGATGAACAGATTATTCATCCTACAGCGGCTGATCAGCATGCGGGTGAATGAGGGCAAATCAATCCCCTATTTCCTACAGGAGTTTGAAGGACTCCTTGGCGAGGCTCGCCAGATGAACTAGGACCTTGACGAGAACATGCAAGCCATGATTCTCCTCATGGCGCTACCGGAGAGCTGGAGCCCGATGATCACCGTCATGGGCGGCTGGAAGGAGGACGACCTGACGTACACGGCAGTGTCCGAGTACGTGCGAAACGAGGCCATGCGCCGCAGCGGAAGTGAGGCTAACTTCTCAGCCTATGCCGCACGCTACGGTGGCCGCGGGAGCAAAGGGTCAGCCTCTGGTCAGAAAGGCGGCAGCGGAAGCGGTGGTGGCGGAGGCAACAATGGCGGCAAGGCTCCCAAGCGACAGGGTAACTGCCGCAACTGCGGCAAACCTGGGCACTGGGCAAGAGAGTGCAGGTCGCCAAAGAAGGAAGACGGCGGAAGCGGTGGGAACAAAGGCAGCAAAAAGAGTGGCAAAGAAGCTACCAACATGATGGCACAGAGCACGCCTCCAGAAAAAGGAGCGGCGCTGCTCAGGCCAGGAGCTTTTGGGCTTGACTCCGGCACCGATCATCACTCTAGCAACNAAGCATCCTCTGCCGCAAAAGACGAAGACGCTGATCTGTGGCATAGACGCTTTGGGCATGTGGCAAACAGCACACTCCAAGTCATCCAGCAACAACAGCTGGTCCGTGGCATGGATGGTTGCAAGAAGGATGCGGTTGGATGTGGCAGCCTGTGTGAACCTTGCCTCCAAGGCAAGACCAAGCGAACGCGCTTTGAGCGCAATGGTCGCCGCGCAGAATCAGCCCTTGACCTCATTCACACCGACGTGTGCGGACCCTTTCGCACGGCGTCAAATGGTGGTAGCAAGTATTTTCTGACCTTCATAGACAACCACAGCCACAAGGTGTGGATCTTCTTCCTCAAAGCAAAGGGAGAGGTCAGAGAAAAGTTGCCGGAGTTTGTCGCCATGGTGGAGCGGCAGACAGGAAAGAAAGTCAAAGCGATGCGAAGCGACAACGGTGGAGAGTACGAGGCATGCAAGGGCTGGTTGAGGCAACATGGGATCAGCCACCAGCCCACAACGCCTTACACGCCGCAGAGCAATGGTGTTGCCGAACGGATGAATCAGACCATCCTTGGCATGGTGCGTAGCATGCTCTTTGATGCAAAGCTTCCACCGCGGTTCTGGGCGGAAGCGGCAAGAACGGCATGCTATCTCATCAACCTGACTCCTGCGGCTGCTCTGGGTAGACGCGAAAAGAAGAAGGGAAAGCAACAGATAACGCCATAAGAAGTTTGGTCAGGGAAGAAGCCGGACGCATCACACCTGAAAGTATTCGGCTGCACCGCATGGGCAAAGGTCCAGGCGGGTGAGGGTGCCGGCAAGCTGGATTGAAGAGCACGAAAGTGCGTTATGGTGGGCTATGAGACGGCCCACAAGACATATTGCTTGTGGGACCTGGCAAGAAGAAGACTCATCACCAGCCGGGATGTAACCTTTGATGAGAGGAAACCAGGAAAGGAAGAGATGCTTGATCCCACAGAAGCTCCAAAACAGGGAGAGTGGTTGGTGCTGCTAGAGTCAGGAGATCAAGCTCCTGAAAAATGGCAAGTGGTGCCAGTGCGGCAGGCCGTGAAGAAGAGTGGTGTGCCAGGGGGAGCGGCTGCGCAGGCTGACGCAGCGGCGAGCTCCAACACAGAGTCGGAGACGTCCGAGGCCTCTGAGACCAGCTCGGAGGCCAGTGGCTCTTCAAAAGAGGAAAATTTAACTCCAGGGCAGCCAACACCACAGGAGCAACAGCATGGCAAACATCCACCAGCAATGCAACGCCGCAGCACACGACAAAGAAAACAAACTCCAAAGTACGACGCTGACACTGGAAGCTGGAGTGGACTGAGCTGGTCCTGTTTGGCTCAGGGAGAGCCGCTCACTGTGGCTGAGGCGCTGGCAAGGCCCGATGCGGCCAAGTGGAAGGAGGCGGTGGACAGCGAGCTCGCGTCCATCGAAGAAAGTGGCACATGGGTGCTGGTGGACAGACCCGCTAACGCTCACGTGGTGGGCTCAAAGTGGGTGCTCAGGTTGAAGCGGAAGGAAGATGATAGCATCGACAAGTACAAGGCAAGGGTCGTGGAAAAAGGGTTCTCACAGCGTGCAGGGTCTGAGTACGACAAGACCTTCGCACCGGTTGTCACGTTTGCCTCCATCAGGTCCCTCCTTTTTGTCGCTGCCGCCAAAGACCTTGAGATCCACCAGATGGATGTGAAGACAGCCTTCCTTTATGGGAAGCTCGACAAGGAGGTGCTAATGGAGGTACCGGAAGGTGTCAAAGCACCCCAGGGTAAGGTGTGCAAGCTGGTGAAGGCGTTGTACGGGCTGAAACAGGCCCCACGGATCTGGTACAAGGGGATGGACAGCTTCATGGCTGAGATCTGCTTTGCACATTACAAGAATGACCCTAGCGTCTATGTGCGGGAGGACGAACGTGGCTTGCTACTTATGGCGTTGTACGTGGATGATCTGATCATGTGTTCTTCCTCGCAGGAGGCCCTCATGGACCTCAAGAAAAATCTGGCCAGCAGATTTAAGATGAAGGACATGGGACCTCTCGAATACTACCTCGGGATTGCTGTTCACCGCAACCGCAAAGCAGGCACCATCGAGCTCAACCAGACCAAGTACATCATGGACATCTTGAAGCGCTACAACATGGAGGACTGCAAGCCTGTCAGCACCCCTATGCCCTCCGACTGCAAGCTCTCCTCCTCCATGTCACCAAGCAACGAGGCAGACCGGCGGGAGATGCAAAACATTCCATACCAGTCCGCCGTCGGAAGCCTCATGTATGCAATGGTGGGAACACGACCTGACATTGCTTTTGCAGTGGGTCAGGTGAGCAGGTTTGTGGCCAACCCTGGGCCAGAACATTGGCAAGTCGTGAAGCGGATTTTTCGCTACCTCAAAAAGACTCGGCACGTCGGACTTCGGTTTGGAGGTCTAGAAGGATCAGACTTGCTGCGGCTGACATGCTACACCGACGCGGACTGGGGAGGACGGATTGATGACNCCGCTAGACAGTGACTTGCATCTTGCAGGTGCTCGAGGAGTCGGCATGGTGGATGCAAGAGATGAGAACTAAAGACCAAGAAAACTGACATGCACAAACACAACCTAGAGCTATAGGTTCATGCCGAAGAAAAATACCACAGCAGGTGGCCTACGGTGCAAGGGAGAGATTGTTTTTCTTCTATGCCCCATGGCCACTGCTATGGCTTGACGGACAGGTTGGGCATGCACTGCTCCCTTGGAGTAAGTCCTCCAAACCTTGTTCGTGGTGCAAGGCCAAGCGAGACACCAAAAGTGTAGCGCAATGGATAGCATGTTGGACTTAGTGAAAACAGGTCCTGCGATCGAGCCTTGATGTGCGCAGGAGGTTTTTTGACCTTCTAGCACAGGGGAAGTTTCTTAGACATTTCTCCATGCATGAGGAGAGTGCGCCACTTGGTGGTCAGTGGATGCGCCATTTGGCAGACTGGTGAGGTGGTGTGGAGTGACCACCCAGAAAGTGCCACTACCCACACACCTTAGAAGCCAGGCCTAGGACTATATGTACCAGGCTCATTCCTCATTCTAATTACACAATCTGGCCTTAGATGCTCCTCACTGAGTTGTCCAACTAAGGAACAGTATAAAGAAGACACTGGTTGGTCTAAGCCCTAGGAGTTAGTCTTTGACTAGCACCTCGCGCGAAAGTGACCAAGTGTGAAGTGGACACAGTTGCTAGCAAGTGATTGCCTAGGAACTACTCAGTGTGGAACCGTGATCCTAAGGGTGATATCTTCTCCCAGCTGAAATGCCAGGAGCAGATGGTAGGTGCTATTGTGTCGGCCCTGTTTTCTAGTCCGTTCGCCTCAGGCCGGTGGACAGTCATCAGCATCATTTGTATCACCTCCGCATCAATCGTCTTCAGCAGCACTTTGCAGCGCACGTGGTTCCACCCCTACGCCCACTCAGCAATCAGTTGCCTCCTTCATTTTGTCCGCTTCGCCTTCCGCTCGACAGAAGGATCTGCCCGGTTGCATCACCTGTTGGACGACGACCTCCACCCATGCCGAAGCTTCCTGCAGTGCACGCGGCTTGCCCCTGCGCCCACTCCGTTATTAGCTTCCACCTCCTTGTTATCAGCATCTATGGCAAGTACAAGGATCTGCACGAGCTAGCTGCCCTCCTCGCACCAGCCTGCACCCACGCCGACAGCAGATTTCTCGCGGCGCGTCGGCACCTGCCTTCCCCTTGCCGCATCCTACTCCCCTATTTCAGCAGCACACGTGGTTTTGCCACTGCGCCCACTCAAATCATCAATCGCTCTTTTGCTTTCTGCATCCTCTCCTGCTCGGCACAACGATCCGCCCGGTAGCATCGCTTGAGTCATGATGGCCTGCGCCCACGCCGAAACTTCCTCGTGCACGTGTTTGCCCCTGTGCACACTTCGCCGTCAAGCCTTCTATCGCTACCATCCACTTTCCTCACTTTCTTGGTACAAGAATCCGCCCGGTCGCATCGCCCGCTTTAGGACGACCTGCGGCCTCACTACCAGCTACCTCAGCATCACCCTTCTGCCCCTAACAACATGGCCAATGCTTGGCACGCCTGCCCCACTCTCGAGGAAGATAGGAGCAACATCTAGAGCTGGTCACATACTGTGTTAACTGTGACCAGCACGATCTTCATCCACGAATACCGTGTTTCCGATTTTCTCTTCGGAGCCTATGAACATCAACGCACTCTCCAGCATCCTCCACGCCTTTATCACGCAACATTCCTCCTGATCTGGGGACACCTCTTCAATCTTGTGGATATGTCCTTCCATCATTTACGCACAACTGCACGAAGTGGACCAGAACTCTGGTTCAGCTTACAGCAAGAAGCTTGGAAGCGGCGGTGGATCACCCTCTCCTGCCGATATAATCCCGATACTCCACCTCTGCCCAACGCGCTCAAATCCAGACCCTACCTCAAGATTGAACTGGTGAAACCAGAAGAAGAAGAAGAGGTAGAAGAGCCAGTGGCAGAGCACTCTCCAGCACCCTCCCCTGCTCCTGCAACAGTTGGACAAGGACAAGCTGCCGAACCAGTCTACAAACAAGAAAGTAACATCGAGGTGTGGCAGACACAAATCTACACCCTCCTCTACCCAGAGCTCATTGGTGGATTTGCAACTACAAATACCCTCCTTGGAAAACCCAAATATCTTGGCAAGCGCTGCTCCACAGATGAGCTGACCAGAAAGCACAACAGCCTTGACAACGGTCTCCGAATCTGGCTGTGGCACTTCATGGAAGGAAACCTCCACCATCTAGTGGCAGCACATCCCCATGACGTGCATGCCATGTGGAAAGGACTCCTCGAACACTGCAATGGTCAACTTCCTGAAAATTGAGAGAGGTACTGCAACTAACTCTTGTCGGACTCAGGGGGTATGTTGGAAATCATAGACTCCGACAAGAGTTATTCCCACTTTCTCAATAACGGTTCAGGTCCAAGACCGAAGCACCTTGACCTAACGGCTCTCGGTCATACAGACCGTTGAGTTCGATATGTCAAGTCATCCCCTAATAAAGTGACATCTGTCACCCGCGTCCGGCTAGCGGAAGGAAGCCGTTTCTTTGCTCACTTTGTCCTGTTCTGTCGATTTATACCGAGGATGTTCATTCCCTCGAAGTTAACCGAAACAGTTCTCTCAATCTTGTTCCCCTTTTGTTCCGTGGTTTCGCTGCCGTGTCTTCGCTCTGCTCGCACATCGGACACCTTGTCTTCGCCAAACCATTCTCAGCTCTCAGATCTTTGCTCAGTCACTCTCGCTCCTTTACTTGGATCCCAACTCACGATCACTCTTCTTGCTCTCGGCCTTTCTCTCTCAATAGCGTGTCTACCTCACCTTCTTTGCTCCTCGGCTCCCATCAAGCTCTGCATCCAACCCTTCGGGACCGCTCCCACTTCTGTCACACTTGCTGACGTACCTTTGCATGTTCCGATGCTTCTTCTTGCTTCTCCAGATGCCATTCTCATGTTTGCATTCTTCTGACATTCCCAACCCATTGTTTCCCCCTCTGACCATTTGTTATGCGTGTTATAAGTTTTCAACGTTGACCACATACTGTGAAATTCTTTTGGTCATGGTTAGTAACATATGCCTACTTTGGTTTGTCACTGTGCATGGTTACCACGTCGTGTCAATATGTATTGAAGGTCTTTGTGCTTTCTAGTTGATAGCTAGTCTTCCCAAACCATTGTTACCCCCCTGACTACCTGTGGCTCGTGTTGTGAGTTGTCAACATTGACCACATGAAGTGAAATTATTTGGTCATGTTCAATGACATATGCATACGTTGGTTGGTCACTGTGCATTGTAGCCACACTGTGCCACTACATATTGAAGGTATTTGTACTTGCTAGTCGAAAACAAGTATTCAGAAACCATTATCTTCCACTCTGACCATTTGTGACTCGTGTTATGAGTTGTCAAAGTTTACAAACATGGTCACATTCTTTGGTCATGGTCAGTGACATATACATACTTTGGTTGGTCATCGTGCATGGTATCTACACCGTGCCACAACTTATTGAAGATAATTGTGCTTGCTAGTTGATACCTGGTGTTCCCAAACCATTGTTTCCCCCTCTGACCATTTGTGACTCGTATTTTGAGTTGTCAAAGTTGACTACATACAGCGGATTTCTTTGGTCCAAGGCAGTACATGTACCTACTTTGGTAGGTCATTGTGCATGGTAGCCACACCGTGCTACTACTCATTGAAGGTCATTGTATTTCCTAGTTGAGAACTCATATTCCCAGTCTATTGTTTCCCCCCTCTGACCATTTGTGACTCGTGTTATTAGTTGTGAACGTTGACCAACTTTACTGAAATTCGTTTTTCATGGTCAGTGACATATGCCTAGTTTGGTTTGTCACTGTACATGGTTGCCACGCAGTTTCACTACGTATTGAAGGTCTTTGTGCTTTCTAGTTGATAGCTAGTCTTCCTACACAATTGTTACCCCCCTCTGACTATCTGTGACTCGTGTTGTGAGTTGTCAATGTGGACCACACATAGTGGACTTCTTCGGTCATAGTCAGTGACGTATGCGTCCTTTGGTTGGTCACTATGCATACTAGCCACACCATGCCACTGCTTGTTGAAGGTCTTTGTACTTGCTAGTTAAAAACTAGTGTTACCAACCCATTGTTTCCCCCTCTGACCATTTTTTACTCGTGTTATGAGTTTTCAACGTTGACCACACACTGTGAAATTCTTTTGGTCATGGTTAGTGACGTATGCATACTTTGGTTTGTCACTATACATGGTTACCACGCCGTGTAACTACGTATTGAAGGTCTTTGTGCTCTCTAGTTGAGAGCTAGTCTTCCCAAACGATTGTTACCCTCTCCCACTACCTGTGACTCGTGTTGTGAGTTGTCAACATTGACGACATGAAGTGAACTTCTTTGGTCTTGGTTAGTGACATATGCATGCTTTGGTTTGTCACTGTGCATTGTAGCCACACTATGCAACTACATATTGAAGGTATTTGTATTTGCTAGTCGATAGCTAGTATTCAGAGACCATTATCTTCCACTCTGGCCATTTGTGACTCGTGTTATGTGTTTTCAAAGTTTACCACAAATGGTGACATTCTTGGGTCATGGTCAGTGACATATATATACTTTGGCTGGTCATCGTGCATGGTATCCACACCGTGCCACAACTCATTGAAGGTCATTGTGCTTGCTAGTTGATACCAGGTGTTCCAAAATCATTGTTTCCCCCTCTTACCATTTGTGACTCGTGTTATGAGTTGTCAATGTTTGCCACACACAGCGGATTTCTTTGGTCAACGGCAGTACACATGCCTACTTTGGTCGGTCATTGTGCATGGTAACCACACCGTGCTACTACTGATTGAAGGCCATCGTACTTGCTAATTGAGAACTGATATTCCTGGACCATTTTTCCCCCTCTGACCATTTGTGACTCGCGTTATGGTTTGCTGAACGTTGACCACCCATATTAAAATTCTTTGGTCATGGTCAGTGACATATGCCTAGTTTGGTTGTTTGGTGTGCATAGTAGCCACACCGTGCCATTACTTATTGAAGTTATTTGTCCTTTCTAGTCCATGCATATGGCTCCCAAACCATTGTCTCTCCCTCTGACCATTTGTGACTCGTACTATGAGTTGTCAATGTTGACCACACATAGTGGAGCTCTTTGGCCATAGTCAGTGACGTATGCATCCGTTGGCTGGTCACTGTGCACGCTAGCCACACCGTGCCACTACTTGTTGAAGGTCTTTTTACTTTCTAGTTGATAACTAGTGTTCCAAACCCATTGCTTCTTCCTCTGACCATTTGTGACTCATGTTATGATTTTACAACGTTGACCACACACTGTGAAATTCGTTTGGTCATGGTTAGTGACATATGCCTACTTTGGTTTGTAACTGTACATGGTTACCACGCCGTGTCACTACGTATTGATGGTCTTTGTGCATTCTAGCTGACAGCCAGAAATCCCAAACCATTGTTACACCCTCAGACTATCTGTGACTCGTGTTGTGAGTTGTCAACGTTGACCACATGAAGTGAAATTTGTTGGTCATGGTCAGTGACATATGCATACTTTGGTTGGTTACTGTGCATGGTAGCCACACTGTGCCACTACATATTGAATGTATTTGTACTTGCTGCTTGATAACTAGTATTCACAAACCATTGTCTTCCACTGTGACCATTTGTGACTCGTGTTATGAGTTGTCAAAGTTTACCACACTTAGTTACATTATTTGGTCATGGTCAGTGACATACACCTACTTTGGTTGGTCATCGTGCATGGTATCCACACCATGCCACAACTTATTGAAAGTCCTTGTGCTTGCTAGTTGATACCTGGTGTTCCCAAACCATTGTTTCCCCCTCTGACCATTTGTGACTTGTGTTATGAGTTGTCAATGTTGGCCACACACAGCGGATTTCTTTGGTCAAAGGCAGTACATATGCCTTGTTTGGTCGGTCGTTGTGCATGGTAGCCACACCGTGCTACTACTGATTGAAGGTTGTCATACTTGCTAGTTGAGAACTGATATTCCCGGACCATTGTTTCCCTCTCTGACCGTTTGTGACTCGTGTTATGGTTGGTGAACCTTGACCACCCATATTGAAATTCTTTGGTCATGGTCAGTGACATGCCTAGTTTGGTTGTTGGGTGTGCATTGTAGCCACACCGTGCCACTACGTATTGAAAATCTTTGTCCTTTCTATTCCATGCATAGGGTTCCCAAACCATTCTCTCTCCCTCTGACCATTTGTGACTCGTGTTATGAGTGGTCAATGTTGACCACACACAGTGGAATTCTTCGGTCATAGTCAGTGACGTATGCATTCCTTGGCTGATCACTGTGCACGCTAGCCACACCGTGCCACTAGTTGTTGAAGGTCTTCGTACTTGCTAGTTGATAACTAGTGTTCCCAACCCATTGTTTCCCACTCTCACCATTTGTGACTCGTGTTATGAGTTTTCAATAATGACCACACACTGTGAAATTCGTTTGGTCGTGGTTAGTGACATATGCCTACTTTGGTTTGTCACTGTACATGGTTACTACGCCGTGTCACTACGTATTGAAGGTATTTCTGCTTTATAGCTGACAGCCAGTGTTCCCAAACCATTGTTACCCACTCAGACTATCTGCGACTTGTGTTGTGAGTTGTAAATGTTGACCCCATGAAGTGAGATTTGTTGGTCATGGTCAGTGACATATGCATACTTTGGTTGGTCACTGTGCATGGTAGCCACACTGTGCCATTACATATTTAATGTATTTGTATTTGCTACTCAATAACTAGTATTCACAAACCATTGTCTTCCACTCTGACCATTTGTGACTCGTATTATAAGTTGTCAAAGTTTACCACACTTAGTGACATTATTTGGTCATGGTCAGTGACATACGCCTACTTTGGTTGGTCATCGTGCATGGTATCCACACCGTGCCACAATTTATTGAAGGTCCTTGTGCTTGCTAGTTGATGCCTGGTGTTTCCAAACCATTGTTTCCCCCTCTGACCATTGGTGACTCGTATTATGGGTTGTCAATGTTGACCACACACAGCGGGTTTCTTTGGTCGAAGGAAATACATATGCCTACTTTGGTCGGTCATTGTGCATGGTAGCCACATCGTGCTAATACTGATTGAAGGTCGTTGTACTTGCTAGTTGAGAACTGATATTCCCAAACCATTGTTTCCCTCTCTGACCGTTTGTGACTCGTGTTATGGATGGTGAGCGTTGACTGCCCATACTGAAATTCTTTGTTCATGGTCAGTGACATATGCCTAGTTTGGTTCTTTGCTGTGCATATTAGCCACACCGTGCCACTACGTATTGAATTTCTTTGTCCTTTCTAGTCGATACATAGGGTTCCCAAGCCATTGTCTCTCCCTCCGACTATCTGTGACTCGTGTTGTGAGTTGTCAATGTTGACCACATATAGTGGACTTCTTCGGTCATAGTCAGTGACATATGCATCCTTTGGTTGGTCACTGTGCACGCTAGCCACACCGTGCCACTGCTTGTTGAAGGTCTTTGTGCTTGCTAGTTGATAACCAGTGTTCCCAACCCATTGTTTCCCCCTCTAACTATTTGTGACTCGTGTTATGAGTTTTCAACGTTGACCACACACTGTGAAATTCTCTTGGTCATGGTTAGTGACGTATGCGTACTTTGGTTTGTCACTGTACATGGTTACTACCTTGTGTCACTACGTATTGAAGGTCTTTGTGCTCTCTAGTTGATAGCTAGTCTTCCCAAACCATTGTTACCCTCTATCATTATCTGTGACTCGTGTTGTGAGTTGTCAACATTGACCACAGGAAGTGAACTTCTTTGGTCATTGATAGTGACATATGCACATTTTGGTTGGTCACTGTGCATTGTAGCCACACTTTGCAACTACATATTGAAGGTATTTGTACTTGCTAGTCGATAACTAGTATTCAGAAACCATTATCTTCCAATCTGACCATTTGTAACTCCTGTTATGAGTTGTCAAAGTTTACCACACATGGTGACATTATTGGGTCATGGTCAGTGACATATGCATACTTTGGCTGGTCATCGTGCATGGTATCCACACCGTGCCACAACTCATTGAAGGTGATTGTACTTGCTAATTGATACCTGGTGTTCCCAAACCATTGTTTCCCCCTCTGAGCATTTGTGACTCGTATTATGAGTTGTCAACGTTGACCACACACAGCAAATTTCATTTGTCAAAGGCAGTGCATATGCCTACTTTGGTCGGTCATTGTGCATTGTAGCCACACCGTGCTACTACTGATTCAAGGTCGCTGTACTTGCTAGTTGAGAACTGATATTCCCGGACCATTGTTCCCCCCTCTGACCGTTTGTGACTCTTGTTATGGTTGGTGAACGTTGACTACCCATACTGAAATTCTTTGGTCATGGTCAGTGACATATGCCTAGTTTGGTTGTTTGGTGTGCATAGTAGCTACGCCATGCCACTACGTATTGAAGTTATTTGTCCGTTCAAGTCCATGCATAGGGTTCCCAAACCATTGTCTCTCCCTCTGACCATTTGTGACTCGTGTTATGAGTTGTCAATGTTGACCACACGTAGTGGACTTCGTCGGTCATAGTCAGTGACGTATGCATCCTTTGGTTGGTCACTGTGCATGCTAGCCACACCGTGCCACTACTTGTTGAAGGACTTAGTACTTGTTAGTTGATAACTAGAGTTCCCAACCCCTTTTTTCCCCCTCTGACCAATTGTGACTCGTGTTATGAGCTTTCAACATTGACCTCACACTATGAAATTCGTTTGGTCATGGTTAGTGACATATGCCTACTTTGGTTTGTCACTATACATGGTTAACACGCCGTGTCACTATGTATTGAATGTCTTTGTGCTTTCTAGTTGATAGCTAGTCTTCTCAAACCATTGTTACCCCCTCTGACTATCTGTGACTCCTGTTGTGAGTTGTCAACGTTGACCACATGATGTGAACTTCTTTTGTCATGGTCAGTGACATATGCATACATTGGTTGGTCACTGTGCATTGTAGCCATACTGTGCCACTACATAATGAAGGTATTTGTACTTTCTAGTCCATAACTAGTATTCAGAAACCATTGTCTTCCACTCTGACCATTCATGACTCGTGTTATGAGTCGTCAAAGTTTACCACACACAGTGACATTATTTGGTCATGGTCAGTGACATATGCCTACTTTGGTTGGTCATCGTGTATGATGTCCACACCGTGCCACAACTTATTGAAGGTCCTTGTGATACTTCCAATTTTTCCGCGTTCTCCACTTTCTCCGCGCTGACCTGACTCTGCGCTATTCACGGAATATGTTCCCTCGCCACGCTTACTACCTAAAGCATGTGCACAGCTGGGTAGAGATACTAATACTAGGCAATTGGTAATCCACGGACCACAGGTCTGGACCCTTGGGGGATAACCTCACTGGTGAATGACACTTCGCGGTCCACTTCTTGCCACACGCGAGTCCGCCACCTCGTGGCTTCCAGCTCATTTCCACGGAACCTCGTTCCGCAGCCGTGGGCAAGCAAGGGCACCGCCGGCAGCTCACTTTAGCACAGGTTTGGTTCTTCACACACTTTGGCCCATCGACCGCGGACAGGACACCACAGGCAGTGGAGGGCAGGGGAGCGGAGGGCTGAGAGTATAGATGAGAACGGGTAAACGTCTTTGATAATGAAGATCAGAGTACATGGACTGCGGAGTGATCATCAAGGACGCAATCTGGACTGAGACGCACTTGCACTGCCATTACCTAGGTCTTTTCTACTTGAGACTCCGCACGGCGTGTCTACGCACCGTTGGTCTCATCCCTCTTATGGAACCCTCTTTCCTCCTACTTGGACTCCACGCAGTGCGGCTACACATCGTGGATCTCGTCCACACACACATACAGCACGTCATCTTCTACTGGTCATTTTCTACATCCGCGGCTTGTTTACGCTATCTTTGTATTCTTCCTTGAACCTTCGTCTTCGCGGTGCGTCTCTAGGGGTTCTTCCGTGATTGATGTTCCAGCTCTTCGTGTTGATTGGTTGTTGTTTCCCAGATTGATCCGTCCATCCGCTCACCTTCCTGCGCACTTTCAGTGACTGCGCATTTGTAGTGCGGCTCGGCCCTTGTTCTCTTTCTGCTCCGGATTCCCCCGCCACTACTTCCTGCCTTTGCCGTCTTCCGCCACAAGCGTTTGAGATAGTCGTAGGGAAGTTGCCACAGGTGACAATGTCAACCTGTGGCAGCTTCCCTACGGCTACTCATCTTTTCCACCCCTAGATTCCGCCCCACCCCACGCTCACTGCGTCTGCGGGAGCCAGCGTTCCTTGTGCAGTTCTCTGCTCGCCAAGGTCCTGTCTGAGCAGACCGGCCCCTCCACGGATCAGCGGTGGAAACATGCTTGACAATGATGCCCGCAACCCCCCCTACCGAAAGACTCTGTCCAAAAGTCTCAGCGTGGAAGACGCTTGAATCTCCCGCGGGGCTCTGGGATAGTCTTGTTCCTGGCACGGTCGCAAGTACTTCTCTGCTTCCCCTCTTTCTTGTTGGTACCTTGCCATGCATTTGTCATGGAATAAGTGTCTGCATTGGGCACACCGTGCTTCTATGGTAGGCGTGCTCACTAGCTTCTTGCACGAGGAGCAGTGGGGCGCTCGCTCGTACTTCTTGCAGCTAGAGCACCGGTACATCCTCTTTCCCTCATCGCTCCGTCCCACTTCCTCGACACATGAGTCATGGTCAAGCTGTCCGCAATGTTCGCAGCGGTAGACTACTTCACACAGCTGTCCAAAGCAGTTTTCCCCACAGCAGTGACGCTGGTTGGGGGACTTCCAATTGCCTTTCCGCTCCTGGTCCTGGCAACGGCGGCAGGTCCAAATGCCCTCTTTGCCCTGTCTCTCGCACCGCAGGTGGCACATCACCAGGCACATTCTGCAAGCCTTGCCGAATCCCGTCAGGTCCGTTTTGCAGCTCATGCAGACTGGTGCCAGTGTTGCGTTGTCATATGCCAGCAAGGCCCCTCCCTCCTGGAGCGCGTTGTCCACACATTCGTGGCATTGTACTACCCAGGAGGAGTTGCCTGTGACCAAGCAGGCCGGATGGACCAATTTTGTGCACGTGGTACACCTTCTGCCCTCTCTGACGGCCTTGGCACATGTGGGACACTCTACGGCCGGAGCCTTTTCCGCGGACGGCTCTTCGTCCTCATCTCCTTCAGAGTCCACTTCATCTCCTTCCTCGGTCATTCGGGGGAGCTTCCGACTCCTCTCCGTCACTCCGCTTCCCGGCAGCACTGTCCACACATCCTAGGTCCGCTCCGTTCCCCAGCCTCGTTCCTCGGCCGCTTCAGACACTTCTCGCATATGCGGCGGCGGCAGATTTTGCAGTCTTCTATAGTGCGGCCCCAACTGTGCCCACATTGGGTGCACGTCCTGCTCTCCTTCTCCTTTCTGGCCTGCTCCGCTACTGCCGCCTGTCCTCCCTGCTGCCATTGTTTCATGGTGGCTCCTGAGACCATGCGAGGCCCTTGTCGTGCTCCGGTTTGCTCCTCCTCCTCCTCCTCCTCTTCCTCCTCTTCCTCCTCCGGGTCCCATCGTCCGTGTGCTTCTCCACCTCATGTGTCTGGGCCTGCTCCGTCATCCCCTCCCGATTCCTTCTCTGCTCCCTCTTCCTAAGCTTCATTGACCCACTTCAGGCAAGTGCGGTTCAGCCCAATGCAGCTCTTGGCCAGCCGCTGGTGTGCCGGTTGGCCGCAGTCGCGGCAGATGACCTTCATGAGTGGCCCTTCAGGCAAGTTTACCTTGCACCACACGCAGGGGCCTGTGCATGTGGCCAGTTTGTGGGGGCCCATGGGTACACCCTTCCACGGGGTGGTGGCGGGCCCCCTTGGGGTGGTTTCTCCACTGTCTTGCTGCTGCTGTTTTGGCTGTCCTAGCCGCACCTGCTGTCCCTACCGCTTACCCTTCAGCTCCTCCGCTCGTCACTGCCGCCTCGTTTGGACCTCCCCTGCGGACACTTCTTGCAAATCGGGGCCTTCCACTAGTTCCTTTACCCGGAGCTCTTGGCTCCACGCCTGCTCCTGTTCTAACACCTGAGCCTCGCGCTGCTCCAACACCTCCTCCGCTCGCCAGCCTCTCGAGCCTTTGCGTTCTTCAAGCGGAGGAAGCGCCCCGCCCGTACCTGGGATGTGCATCTGCCAGGCTGGTGGCAGGAGAAAAAATTTGGTAGCAGGGTAGCTCCGATCGCTGAATCCATCTGGTCCTTCCAGCCACATGTGTCCCGCGTCTATGGTAGCCACGCGGTACACCTGCCGCGCCTCTTCCGCTTCGCGCCCCGCTCCTGGGAATGGGCGGAGGTAGACCAGATTCCTTCCCTGATTGGTCCGTGGTTGAGGCGTCAGTTTGCGGCGTCGCATCCGCGCAAGGCCGAGACAGAGGCCCGGAGGCGTGCCTTAGCCCTCACCGCCTGTGACTTCTGGCACCGCTCGCGGAACCACTCCTGAACCTCCCGGTCCCTAGCTACCTCCTGTTCCTATTTCGAGCGGCCATCTTGCTGCTCCTCTGGCTCCAATGGCAACCGCAGCGGTGTTTGTGGCATGCCCAGTGCTGCGCACGGAGGCTGTCCGAAGAGGAGGGTGTGTGGTGAGAACAACGTGGCCCGGGTAGGTGTTGTATTGATGAAGTATGTAGTCTTTTTTAGAGTCTCTCCCCAGTCCTTGTTTTCTGTGGTAGCCACCGTCCGTTCCAGAATATCGTGCAGCCTCTCCACCTGCCCCTGAGACTAGGGCCGATACCGCCCAGAGTGTACATGCTGCATGCCCCATTCCGTGAGCTCCTTGCGGAACGCTGCAAACTCGGTGCCGTTGTCGCTGTGCACCACGCGACAGTCCCCGAACCGGTAGAAAATCTCTTCCCGGATGAAACGGGCTGCCCGGACGGAGGATTTGTGAAGGACGTCTAGGACCCATATGTATTTTAGGAAGTGGTCCACTGCCGCGATCTAGTACCGCTCGCCTTGGGCGCGGCGAGGACGGGGCCCATGAATGTCGATGATGATGCGGTCTAGGGGTTCACTGTTAGGAGAGGGCAGAAAGAGGGGCATATCTCGTGGCGTTACTTTCCAGCTCCGCTCACAAGGGACGCAATACTGCACCACTTCCCATACCAGTGCCACCAGGTTTGGTATGTGTAAGATCTTGGACAGGCGGTACTTGAGTGCTTGCATGCTGGTGTGATGGTGGCGGTGGTATGTCTCGACCACCACTTTCTGCAGCGTGGGCGAAGGAACCCACAACACCTTTGGTGAGGTGCGCCAGAGCCTTCCGCCCTCCAACGCATACTGTTTGCAAAGGCGGGCGAGGTCATCTTTCTTCCGCTGGTCAAACGTCACCTGCAGCTGTTTCTCCAATGCCACATACACCTTCCGCACCTCCTCCTTCTGTTGCTTATTGGTAGTGGCATCGAGCAGGTGGGTGTTGTTTGCCAAATCCGCCAGTCTTGCGTTTCCATTGGTCCCTTCTGACCCGACTTCTCCGCGCCAGCTTCCACCGGTTTCTTCTTCATCTTAGGTGCTTTTCCTGTCAGTCCCCGTGCCTGCCTGTCATCCTACTCTGCTTTCATCGCATGAAGCCGCTTGAGGTTCTCCTCGTCATAGACGGAAGGCTCCCGGTCCCAACTGTCCGGTGCAGGGAAGAGGCAAAGAACTCCCACCGCGCGCAGCTCGCCACCAGTACCGCAGCCCGATTTTCGGGGGACCATGCCTCCTGCCCCTCCCCTTGCGCACTTCAGTCGTCTCCGCCTCCGGCCTCCTTGGCACCGCAGCATCAGGTAGCCGCAGCAGGCTTGGTCCCTTTACAATTGGCTGCTCCTCATCATCCCCCTGCAACTCGCTGAGCTTAGAGATCACTATTTCCCCCGCCTCCTTCTTGGCCGCTTCAGCTACGCTGCTGGTTCCGGGCCCTTTCCCGCGGATAGCCGCGGTGCCGATATCCCCGAGCATGGGCCGGAGTTGGGTTGGGACTAAGTTGGTCGGTATTGGCATGTTGTGGAACACCGTCAGCAGCAGCTCCATTGCCCGGGCAACGTCCTGTTGGGCTTGTGCCAGTTGCACGGGGTCGATGCTGGGAGGGGTGTCATGAAGTCGGCGGCGCGGCTTGCTTCGTTTCGCGGGAGGTTCGACGGCGACACTACCTTCCACCGCTCGCTTGCCATCATCTCGCTGGCGAGATGTTGGTGTGGTCTCCGCGGAAGGTACCGGACCACTTACGGTCTCTCTCTTGAGCGGAGTAGCCATGCGGCTGATCGAGGCAACATGAGATGGGGTAGCCTGTTTACTGGCGGCTGTCGATGCCGCGGCCCTTCTGGCTGCCTTATGGAGTTTGGCTTATCTCTTGCGTGTGGCTGCCGATAGAGTCGGGCGCGGCTCTACCTTTTGTTCCTCCTTCTCGGCTGCTACCACCCCTATCTCGATAGGGGCAGTCATGCGAACCCGCTCCCTTTCAGCATCCTCCGCTGCCTCAGCAATCACTTCTACCTCTGCTACAGCTACCGCTTCTGCCGCCCTAGTGGCTGCAGCCGCTGTCGTTTCCGCTTCTGCCCGTTTGGCGGTTTCTTTGCGTGTTGCCGCTATCTCCCGTTCTGCCACTGTCTCATCATTCGGAGATGCCTGCTCGGTTGCCACTAGTTGTGTTGCTTCTTCGAGTTCTGCCACTACGCAATCCGCGATTGCTTCAGCTTCCTTTTGCTGTCTCTCCTCTTCCTGTTGCCATACTGTTTGCAGCTGATTCCGCATTTGGGAAAGTTCTGGAGAGTCTTGTAGATAGTCCTGGGCCTCCTCTGCCTCCGTGAGGATGCGGTTCTTTTCTTCTCGGTACACATCGATGGCCTCCTGGGCCCAATGCCGTATGGCTTCCTCTTTCAGTGGTTGGCCCATTACCTTTAGTGCCTTCCCAAGCTCCTATGCCACCACGGTTGCGATCCTCTGGCAGATTCCGCCCTCCCAGGTTAGTCGCCAACATTTTTCGATGGCCACGTACCAGCCGTCGTTCTGTTGCTCTTCCCCAGAGAGTTTTACGACATCTTGGGCCACGTACCACGCTCCCAACCTGGTGGCGGCGGCCCGTAGCAGGTATCCCCACCTCCATGCTTTTGCCCCAAACTTCCTGCACGGTGCTTCTGCCGTTCCCGCTGGCATCTGGTAGGCATGGTAGATGGCGAGAGCCCAGAGAAATTCCTGAAGCAGATGCACATAGTGGCGCGTGGGGTCCTTAGTCTGGTCGCGGCGCACCTGGAGCCACCATCCGCGGGTGTCGCTCACCGAACGATCCGGTTGCTCCTTATCAAGAAATGCTGTTATGCTAGTCATGCCGTGGGCTTGTTCCGGGTGAGAGTTGAGGACATTGTGAAGTGCCGAAATGAGTCGTTTTGCACCGGCCGTTACCAATCTTTGGTCCTGTCGTCCCCACTGCCCGAGGGCCAGGGCGGCCTTTTCCGTGCCCTTCAGGACCACTTGCCAGTTCTTTTCGAAGAAGGAGCGTGTCACCTCCGCGCGGATGGCCTCCGGTAACTCCTCCAGAAGGTGCGTGATGACACTACTGACTATGTACAGCAGGCGGGTGGCCCCAGGTTGACCAACACTGTCGCCTGAGCTTTCTTCTCCCAGGTTGGTGTGTGCACCCTCCATGATTGTTTCAGTGCTGAGTAACGACTGCGGTGTTCCACTTGCCGGGCTACCACGCGAGGCTGGTGGGAAGGAAGAATGCGCGGTCGGCGCGGAAGGACCAGGTGGCGGAAGTGCGCCTGATGACGCTGCCGCTGCCGGGGAAGCGGAAGGGTTGGATACCGGGGGTGCAGCAGGCAACATCGTTGGTGCAGCTACTGCTGCCGGGGATGTGGAAGGACCCGATGTCTGAGGTACCCCAGACAGCGCTATTGATGCAATTGCTACTGCGGAAGGATCGGATGACAGAGGGACGCTGGATAGTGTTGCCGCTGTCGTTGGTGGAGCGGGGCGTCCTGTGCCGGTCGCGGATGCCTTGGTCTGGTCCGCAGGCTGTCGTTGGATGTGGCGTCTCGTGGTGCCACCACCCCCCCCTGTTCGGAGGCGCGGACCCCGCGCTTGAGGGACGAGCCATTGCGGATGCTGTGGTGCGGTTCACTCCCGAGCTTCTCGTGACACGGCGTATAAGCTGACTGCCAGTTCCGGGTGGAGTGAGGACCATGGGTGGAGAGACGGAGAGCGGCCAAGGTGAAGTGAAATGGGGAGTGAATGAACAAACGCCGGAAGCTAAAATGAGGCTTAGGATTCCAGCGCCGAGCAATATATCCGCTTGACACGGCGCGAGCCAATCCGTCGCCAAAAGCATGTCATAGGTGCGCACATCGCAAACCTGGACTGTGTCTGGTGGATGAACGTTGGCCACCTACATGGGAAGAGCCGCGATCTGGCCGATGGATACATCGACGGCACCAATGGAAATAGAGAAGCGGAGTCGGGTGGGTTCGAGGAGGTGATGGATGTTCAAGACGCTGATCATCCGCAGCGTGATGGTGGTATGTGTGCCGCCGGTGTCCACGATAGCCACGAACTTGTGGCCAGACACCCAGGCGTAGCACCATGCCATGTGGACTGTAGCGGGCGTTGGTGGACCGTGGATCAGCGGGGCAGGGGCCAATGTGCATGGCGCTTGACCAGCATCATCGCGGACATGGGAGTGGGTTGTGAGGATTGCGTGGGCCACCATGCGGGCGCCCGTAGCGTGATTGATGGTGCATGAGAGGCGGATGCCAACTGGAGAGAGGGAGGGGTTGAAGGAGGAGAAGAGAGTTTGGAAACTATCAGCACATGCTGGGGAGTGAAGAAGAAAGTTCACCAGGGGAAGGAGATGTCGTGCGTCAAGGAGATGAGAGGGAGCGGGAGTGGGAGGCAGCGGAGGAGGAGAGGTGACAACCGGTACAGCAGAGGGATGGCAGCGTCCCTGCGGCAGGGAAGAGCGAGGGGGAAGGTGTGCCGCGATCTCTTCCAGTGTCCAACCGCAGATCGTGGGGTTGAATCGTCGCGCAAGCTAGAGGCCGGTGGTAGGGAGAGCTGGCAGGGTTTCCACTGGGCCCAGGTGCGCAGCAGGTTCCAGTTCCAACAAGAGTTGGTGTGCGACCGCATACTCCACTTCCGTGAATTCTCGGACGACACCCCCCCACTGGGGCTCGGTATCTGTCGGGAGATGAACAGGCACGGGAGGGGAATTCGGGAGGCTGTCTAGCGGGTCCGCAGGCAATGGCCAATCTGCGCGGGGAAGTTGGCTGAGAGCATCGGCGATGCGGTTGGCAAGCGCGGGCTGGTATTTGATCTTCATGTTATAGCCTTGCAGGAGGAGGGCCCACCTGGCTAATATACCCTCATGGTTTTGGATTGTGAGGAGCAATTGCAGTGTTTGGTGGTGGGTAAGAACAGTGAAGGGCTTGCCGTTCTTGATGTAGATGCGGAAGTGCTGGAGTACCCACAGCAAGGCCAAGCATTTGCCCTTTACTGGTGGATAATTCCGCTCACCGTCCGTGAGTACCCGACTGGCGTACGCAATCACCCGTTGGACCGGCTCTTGGACTGTCTGTGACTGCATGGCGCCAAGGCCTTCCCGGGACCAGTCGGTGGTGATGGAGAAAGGAAGATTGAAGTGAGGGAACTCCAGCATGGGAGCGGTGACCAGCCGATGCTTGATCTCTGCCCAGGCAGCGGCGCATTATGCTGTCCACTCGAAGGGGATATCCTGATGGGCCAGCTGCTGCAGGGGACGGATGATGTGGGCATGGTCGCGGACGAACTTGCAATAGAAGGAAACAAAGCCGAGGAAGATTTTAACTCGCCCTGCCGGAGTAGGCTGGCGCCATTCTTGCACGGCTCTAATCTTGGCCGAGTCCGTCTTGATGCCGTCGGCACTCATAACGAACCCCAAGAACTCCATCTCCGTGGCGCCGATGGAACACTTGGCAGCTTTCAGCTTGAGATTGGCAGCGCGGAGGGCAGTGAAAACGGCGGTGAGGGAGGAAAAGAGAGCCACGAAGCTGTGGGCTGCGACCATGATGTCGTCGATGTAACAGCTCACGTTAGGGATGCCGCGGAGGGTGGAGTCCATGACGCGCTGGAATGTCGTGCTAGCGTTGCAAAGGCCAAAGGGCATGCGGGTGAAGGCGCAGAGACCCTCTTGAGAGACGAAGGTGGTCTTGGCCATGGAGTCCTTGTGCATGGGAACAGCGTGGAAAACTGCCTTGACATCTAGCTTTGCGAACCAATCGCGTCCCTGCTGGCGCTCCTGGATGTTGACGATTAGCGGCATGGGGTATGCGTCCTCTTTCGTCACTCTGTTGAGATCGCGAAAGTCAATGCAGAACCGTTTAGATCCGTCCGGCTTGCGTACAATGACCAAGTTAGCTCGCCAGGGACTGACGACAGGGACGATGACTCCCTGCGCCTTCAACTCCGGGAGACCCTCGTTGATGATCTGTTCTTGGTCAGGTAGGATCTGGCGCACTTTTTGCTTGATGGCGGGAGCTGTGCCGGTGTTGATGACATGGAAGGCGTTGACGGCTCCAAGTTCTGTCGTGGAGCCAGCAAAGATGTCCGCAAAAGAGTCTGGGAGGTCTCGGAAATCTTGTTTCTGCGCTGGTGAGAGGCAAGGGTGCAGGATGTGGTCCCAGCGTGGGGGTGGAGGTGAAAGTGGATCACGGATGGGATAAAATTCCTTATCGTCCTCCAGGGGATGACCCTGGCCAAATGCCTGCTCGCTCCGCTGCCATAACCCAAGAAGGTTAGCGCGTACTCCTGGTTCCACATGGTCCACGGAGAGTTGTCGCCATTCGTCAACAGGAACCTGCTCCATGTCAAGAATGGCTTCCACGGAGGTCTGGCTGAACTGGGGGCGGGTGAGTGAATCTTCTTATTCGGCATCTGAGAGGGAGAAGGGTGCACCTCCGGTCACTGACATTGTCACTCGGTCGCCCACGGTGATGAGAGCGTACTCCTTGGTTCGTGCTGCGGATGTGAGCTGCATTTCACCCAGGGAGAATAGAAGGTTGACCTGGCAAGGAAGGAGGTAGTCCATGCCCAGGAGAACGTTGTAGGTCCGGGCCTGTGTGATCTGTACGTCTACTGGCTCATGGAGAGATCCCACCTGTAACGGCAGTCCACGCACTTCTCCATCTCCATAGTCCAGCCCGCCCGCCGCGTTGCTGAACAACCGACGTGTAGTAAGAATGCGATCCGTCCATCTGACCAGGCAGAGGACGCAGATGGCTACCATGGTATGGGTTGCGCCAGTATCGATGATGGCAATAAATTTGCGGCCACAGATCCAGACCACACAGCAGGCAATCTCGTAGTGGCAATCATCGCGGCGGGCTGGTTCCAAAGGCTTTGGGGCCCAGCCCTAGTCCACTTCTTCTGTGGTCAAAGCCGATGATGTCTCTGCTACAATCTGTGGGGTGTTTTGGGTGCCATGGGGCAGAGTGGTACAGGTGAGCGAGATGCCAACGGCCTGGAGGCGATTGTGGGCCCTGGTGAATTCCTCCTTGAGCCGCGGAGCTTGTTCAGGATGAATGCGAAGGAAGTTGAAGAAGTTGACAGACGCAATGGGGGTGGTGAAGAGCTTTTCCACCGGGTCTGGAGAGTCTGCGGCAGCAGGGGAAGTGGCAAGGGAGGATGGGGAGAGCGGATGGGGTGGGCGTCGCAGGTGGACCATTTGCTGATCCCGGGTTTGTGGTGCAACGCTTCTCAGGGGGGCGCACCGAACGGGCTGCCACGGCCTCCTACAGCCGGGCCTCGAGAGCTTCTGCCTGTCGGCACATGTCAGTCTGTAGCTGCGCGGCCGCCTGCATGTCCCATCTGCGGAGCCCGATCATGCGGACCTACGTGATGATTGTCGCTTCCTCCCGAGTGCGAGGCACCTCTGTGGTCTTGTGCTCAGCCATGGGCAAGTCCAGCTTAACATTGCATGCGTCGGCAAGAGGATCCGCAGCTGCTTGAGGGTTCGGAAGGAGGCCTTGTCCGCTCTGGGATTGGCCGGGTGGGGGAGGGCGCGTCGGCTGCTATTTTTGCTACTGCTCTTGTTGCTGCTGCGACTGCTGCTATGGAACTGGCCACGGCTGGTTGTAGTAGAGGGTGATCTATTTGAGCCAGACCCAGGGGTCTTCCTCCGGGGCACCCTTAAAGGAATCCAGCCACGAGAGGTTTGCAGGTTATGAGCGGATGCACTGCAGCTGAGGTACAGTACTACGGTTAGTCATCAATGCAGTCACAAAAGTTGGAGGGTGAAGATTGGCATACTGGGTCGCGAAGTAGCCAGCATGGTGGACGTGTACCGAGGGTTGCACCGCGGGCACCTGAGAGCCTGGGTGCACGTGTGGCTGGTGACTGTGCCAAGAAGGAGCTGGTAGTGAGGTGGTGTAAGGTGCGGAGAAGAACGTCATCCCAAGGGGCAGGGCCGGAGGTCCCTATGTCTGTGGTGCCATCAGCTGAGGCGTCCAATAGATCTGCGTGGTGGGGACCGCAGTAGCATTGGTAATTACAGCTGGTGCCAGCAGGAGGGGGTGGGTCGCTGTTCCTGTAAGGTGTTGACCTCCCATCATCTGCGGCAGTGGTGGGTGCGGGTGACTTTGTGGTACGGACGGAAGCTATGATGTCGGTGGTGGCATCTGAGGAGTCACACCGAATGGCATGGTTCCGGCTAGCTGCGGCGGATGAAGCTGCTAGTAGGCTTGGGCGGAGTACTGGGGTGTCGGCGGTCCCCCTTGGGGCAGCGGTGGTTGCGCGCCTAGCACGAAAGGTTGCTGACTCACTCCTACCTGCGTGGTGCCCACCCACCGTGTTTGCGGATTTGGCCAGGGGAGTGAAACAGTCGCTAGGGGATGCATTGAGGTCATGCCTCCATGGGGCTGCTGCTGGTGCATCATTGGCTGGACCGCGTAAGGCTGAGTCGTAGCACTCCCTTGGACGGCGCCTCCAAAGAACTGCATCCCATGTGGTGAATGTGGTGTCACCACGGGGTGCTGTGTCGCGGTCCCTGCTTGTGCCGGTGCCGTCACCTGTTGAGACCAGTAGCTGTTCTGCTTCATGCCCATCGTGGGTTTCACAGTTCCAACCGACGCGGTACCTGTCAGCGCCTGCGGTGGATTCATCTGCTGTGGTGGTGCGCTCATTACAGGATGCCCTGTCACAGGTGGCTGCTGCGTTGTCCTCGCCTGCATTCCTCTCCCATGTGGCGGTGGTGGATACACAGGTAGCTGGGTCATTCCTGCCGCCGAAAGAACTACAGCTCCCACCGGCAACATTGCAATGGATGAGGGAACCTGTGGAGCCTGCTGCTGGCTCACGGGTTGTGCGGAATCCTGGGCCAGAGAGGGTGTCAATGGTCCCACTTGCATGGTTCCCAGGTTCTGTTGCTGCGGGNCCTCGCCTGCATTCCTCTCCCATGTGGCGGTGGTGGATACACAGGTAGCTGGGTCATTCCTGCCGCCGAAAGAACTACAGCTCCCACCGGCAACATTGCAATGGATGAGGGAACCTGTGGAGCCTGCTGCTGGCTCACGGGTTGTGCGGAATCCTGGGCCAGAGAGGGTGTCAATGGTCCCACTTGCATGGTTCCCAGGTTCTGTTGCTGCGGGTGCATTGGCATCTGCTGCGGACCTAGCGCCGGGGTTTTTGCTTGTCCATCCGTCTGCTCCGACACAACAAACTGTGGTGGCGGATCCATCCCCAGGTGCCCGTCTTGCGCGGAAGCCGTGTTTCCTGCTGTGGTGGCATTGACCCACAGCTGCTGTTGAGCCACCAACTGCTGCTCGTCCGGCGTGGAGTATTCCTGGGACCCATGTTGTTCTCCAGGCTGCGCCACCTTGGGCGGCGGATGCATCATGGGTGATGAATGCTGCAGTAATGGGTTGGTTGCCGTTGCTGGCTGCTGTTCGCCACGGCGTTGGTAGACCAGTCTGCGGTAGACCTCGAGTTCTCCACCAGCGAAGTGCTGTTCCGATGATGGCGGGGAATCGGAAAACCATGTCGGTGCCGTGACCACAGCCTCCTTTCCTTCCGAATTGTGCTGGGGCTGGCTGGATCCACAGCTGCCATGGCTGGAGATGGTCTCCACTTCCACACGCTCGCCCGGAGCGTCCATGGTATGATGCCAGTGCAACTTCTCTAGCCAGTCAGTCACCCGACAGTGTTGAACGAGTGGATAGGAACCAGGTGAGGAGTTGACTGGGGTGCGGGACAATACAAGAGAGGAGTCCTAACCGCCTGCGTAGGTGATGGCTCGGCACGGCAGGAAGTACCGCACTGATGACTGCTGCTGTCGTCGCCTATAGTCTTCATACACAAAGCTTGCTACCGACATCAATGACTGATCTGAAAGGCACGTGCATTTCCGCTGAACAAAGAGCAAGGAACAATCCACGCTCACTGATGACACTAATAACCCCAAAATTTCCGCGTTCTCCATTTTCTCTGCTCTGATCTGACTCCAGGCTATTCCGCGGAATGTGTTCCCTCACCATGCTTACTACCTAAAGCATGTGCACAGCTGTGTAGAGATACTAGGCAATTGGCAATCTGCGGACCACAGGTATGGGCCCTTGCGGGAGAACCTCACTGGTGAATGACACTCCGCGGCCCACTTCTTGCCACACGCGAGCCCGCAACCTCATGGCCTCTAGCTCCTCTCAGCAGAACCTCGTTCCGCATCCGTGGGCAAGCAAGGACACTGCTAGCAGCTCACTTCACCCCAGGTTTGGTTCTTCACGCACTTTGGCCCATCGACCGCGGACAGGACACCACAGGCAGTGGAGGGCAGGGGAGCGGAGGGCTGAGAGTACAGATGAGAGCGGGTAAACATCTTTGATAATCAAGATCAGAGAACATGGACTGCGGAGTGATCATCAAGGACGCAATCTAGCCTGAGACGCACTTGTACTGCCATTACCTAGGTCTTTTCTACTTGGGACTCCGCACGGTGCGTCTACGCACTGTCGGTCTCATCCCTCTTATGACACCCTCTTTCCTCCTACTTGGACTCCACGCGGTGCGGCTACACATCGCGGGTCTCGTCCACACATACATACAGCACATCATCTTCTACTCGTCATTTTCTACATCCGCGGCTTGTTTGCACAGTCTTTGCATTCTTCCTTGAATCTTCGTCTTCGCGGTGCGTGTCCAGGGGATCTTCTGTGATTGATGTTCCAGCTCTTTGTGTTGATCGGTTGTTGTTTTGCACATTACTCCGTCCATCCGCTGACCTTCTTGCGCACTTTCAGTGATTGCGCGTCTGTAGTGCGGCTCGGTCCTTGTTCTATTTCTGCCACGGATTCCCTCGCCAGTGCTTCCTGCCTTTGCCATCTTCCGCCACAAGCGTTTGAGATAGCCGTAGGGAAGTCGCCGCAGGTGACGATGTCAACCTGCGGCAGCTTCCCTATGGCTACTTGCGTTTTCCACCCCTAGATTCTGCGCCATCCCACGCTGAATCGCGTCTGCGGGAACCAGCGTTCCTTACGCGGTTCTCAGCTCGCCGAGGTCCTGTCTCCGCGGACCGGCCCCACCGCGGATCAGCGGCGGAAACATGCTTGACACCTTGTGCTTGCTAGTTGACATATGGTGTTCCCAAACCATTGTTTCCCCCTCTGACCATTTGTGACCCGTATTATGATTTGTCAATGTTGACCACACACAGCGGATTTCTTTGGTCAAAGGCAGTACACGTGCCTACATTGGTCGGTCATTGTGCATGGTAGCCACACCGTGCTACTACTGATTGAAGGTCGTTTTACTTGCTAGTTGAGAGCTCATATTCCCAGACCATTGTTTCCCCCCCTGACCATTTGTGACTTGTGTTATGGTTGGTGAACGTTGACCACCCATATTGAAATTCTTTGGTCATGGTCAGTGACATATGCCTAGTTTGGTTGTTTGGTGTGCATATTAGCCACAGAGTACCAATACGTATTGAAGTTCTTTGTACTTTCTAGTCGATACATAGGGTTCCCAAACCATTGTCTCTCCCTCTGACCATTTGTGACTTGTGTTATGAGTTGTCAATGTTGACCACACGTAGTGGACTTCTTCGGTCATAGTCAGTGACGTATGCATCCTTTGGTTGGTCACTGTGCACGCTAGCCACACCGTGCCACTGCTTGTTGAAGGTCTTTGAACTTGCTAGTTGATAACTAGTGTTCCCAACCCATTATTCCCCCCTCTGCCCGTTTGTGACTCGTGTTATGAGTTTCCAACGTTAACCACACACTGTGAAATTTGTTTGGTCATGGTTAGTGACATACGCCTACTTTGGTTTGTCACTGTACATGGTTACCACGCCGTGTCACTATGTATTGAAGGTCTTTGTGCTTTCTAGTTGATAGCTAGTGTTCCCAAACCATTGTTACCCCCTCTGACTATCTGTGACTCGTGTTGTGAGTTGTCAACATTGACCACATGAAGTGAAATTCTTTGGTCATGGTCAGTGACATGCATACTTTGGTTGGTCACTATGCATTGTAGCCACACTGTGCCACTACATATTGAAGGTATTTGTACTTGCTAGCCTATAACTAGTTTTCTAAAACCATTATCTTCCACTCTGACCATTTGTGACTCGTGTTATGAGTTGTCAAAGTTTACCACATATGGTGACTTTCTTTGGTCATGGTCAGTGACATATGCCTACTTTGGTTGGTCATCGTGCATGGTATCCACACCGTGCCACAACTTGTTGAAGATCCTTGTGCGTTTTAGTTGATACCTGGTGTTCCCAAACCATTGTTTTCCCCTCTGACCATTTGTGACTCGTATTATGAGTTGTCAACGTTGACCACACACAGCGGATTTCTTTGGTCAAAGGCAGTACATATGCCTACTTTGGTCGGTCATTGTGCATGATAGACGCACCATGCTAGTACTGATTGAAGGTCGTTTTACTTGCTAGTTGGTACCTAGTATTCCTAAACTATTTTTCCCCCCTCTGACAATTCGTGACCCATTTAATGGGTTGTTAACACTGACCACACATAATATTATTATTTTTTAATATATTTTATTTGGTCATGGTAAGTGGCACATGCCTAATCTGGTTGGTCATTGTGCATGGCAGCCACACCGTGCCACTTCTTGTTGAAGGTCTTTGCACTTGCTAGTCAATAAATAGCAAAAGATTTCTCCCTTTGACACCAGGTCGGTTTTTGTTGATTCGTTGCGCGTAGGTGCTTTCACTGGAATACACCATCCCACCCCCTAGAGGGATGTTCCGTGGACGACCAGGAGGACAGATATGTGACCGCATTATGACACCCCCCCTACCCCCCCCCAGGGCGTAGGCTCGAAGGTAGAGTAGAGGTATCACAACACGGCGGCACCCCCCTCCCCAGGTCGCGAGCCAATTCTATATTGTGCATACGAGGATTCAAACCCAGGACCTACCACTCCAGAATCTAACTCTATAAGCACTAAGCCAACTCACATGGTGTTCATATGATGTCCAAATGATGTTATAGGAGTTCCTATGGGTAGAGGACATAAAATAATGGGGTGTATGATTAGAGGGTAGTTTTCAAAATTATGAATAATAACAAAGTTAGTTTAAGCATAAACAATTGACGCGGACGGAATTTCAAATATTTGCAGCTTCGAGCTTGAATAACTTCTCAANCGTTGCTCCGATTGACCTGCCATAAGAAGGAAAGTTGACTACACACATTGAAATTCTTTTTATAATATTCAGTGACACAAGCACACTTTGGTTTGTCATTGTGCATGGTACCCACACCGTGCCACCACATATGGAAGGTCTTTGTACTTGCTAGTCGATACCGAGTATTTCCAAATCATTGTTTCTCCCTCTGCCTATTTTTGACTTGTATTATGAGTTGTGAACGCTGACCACACACACTAAACTCCTTTGTTCATTAGCAGTGATGTATGCCTACTTGGATAGGTCATTGTGCATGGTAGCCACACAGTACCAATACATACAAGTGATCTTTGTACTTGCTAGAAGATACATAGTGTTTGGAAACCATTGTTTCTTACCTCTGACCATTTGTGACTCGTGTTATGGGTTGTGAACGCTGAAGACCCATATTGAAATTCTTTGGTCATTGTCAGTGACATATGCCTAGTTTGGTTTGTCACTGTACATGGTTACCACGCCGTGTGACTACGTATTGAAGTTCTTTGTGCTTTCTAGTTGACAGCTAGTCTTCCCACACAATCGTTACTCCCCTCTGACTATCTGTGACTCGTGTTGTGAGTTTTCAATGTTGACCACACATAGTGGACTTCTTCGGTCATACTCAGTGACGTATGCATCCTTTGGTTGGTTACTGTGCACGCTAGCCACACTGTGCCACTGCTTGTTGAAGGTCTTTGTACTTGTTAGTTGATAACTAGTGTTCCCAACCCATTGTTTCCCCCTCTGACCATTTGTGACT
>SZWC01000720.1:348774-367456 GCA_023375785.1 Penium margaritaceum
GTGCCACTGCTTGTTGAAGGTCTTTGTACTTGCTAGTTGATAACTAGTGTTCCCAACCCATTGTTCCCCCCTCTGCCCGTTTGTGACTCGTGTTATGAGTTTCCAACATTAACCACACACTCTGAGATTCGTTTGGTCATGGTTAGTGACATACGCCTACTTTGGTTTGTCACTGTACATGGTTACCACGCCGTGTCACTATGTATTGAAGGTCTTTGTGCTTTCCAGTTGATAGCTAGTCTTCCCAAACCATTGTTACCCCCTCTGACTATCTGTGACTCGTGTTGTGAGTTGTCAACATTGACCACATGAAGTGAAATTCTTTGGTCATGGTCAGTGACATGCATAATTTGGTTGGTCACTGTGCATTTTAGCCACACTGTGCCACTACATATTGAAGGTATTTGTACTTGCTAGCCCATAACTAGTTTTCTGAAACCATTATCTTCCACTCTGACAATTTGTGACTCGTGTTATAAGTTGTCAAAGTTTACCACATATGGTGACTTTCTTTGGTCATGGTCAGTGACATATGCCTACTTTGGTTGGTCATCGTGCATGGTATCCACACCGTGCCACAACTTGTTGAAGATCCTTGTGCATTTTAGTTGATACCTGGTGTTCCCAAACCATTGTTTTCCCCTCTGACCATTTGTGACTCGTATTATGAGTTGTCAACGTTGACCACACACAGCGGATTTCTTTGGTCAAAGGCAGTACATATGCCTACTTTGGTCGGTCATAATGCATGATAGCCGCACCATGCTAGTACTGATTGAAGGTCGTTTTACTTGCTAGTTGGTACCTAGTATTCCTAAACTATTTTCCCCCCCTCTGACAATTCGTGACCCATATTATGGGTTGTTAACACTGACCACACATAATATTATTATTTTTTAATATTTTTTATTTGGTCATGGTAAGTGGCACATGCCTAATCTGGTTGGTCATTGTGCATGGCAGCCACACCGTGCCACTTCTTGTTGAAGGTCTTTGCACTTGCTAGTCAATAAATAGCAAAAGATTTCTCCCTTTGACACCAGGTCGGTTTTTGGTTATTCGTTGCGCGTAGGTGCTTTCACTGTAATACACCATCCCACCCCCTAGAGGGATGTTCCGTGGACGACCAGGAGGACAGATTTGTGACCGCATTATGACACCCCCCCTACCCCCCCCAGGGCTTAGGCTCGAAGGTAGAGTAGAGGTATCACAACACGGCGGCACCCCCCTCCCCAGGTCGCGAGCCAATTCTATATTGCGCATACGAGGATTCAAACCCAGGACCTACCACTCCAGAATCTAACTCTATAAGCACTAAGCCAACTCACATGGTGTTCATATGATGTCCAAATGATGTTATAGGAGTTCCTATGGGTAGAGGACATAAAATAATGGGGTGTATGATTAGAGGGTAGTTTTCAAAATTATGAATAATAACAAAGTTAGTTTAAGCATAAACAATTGACGCGGACGGAATTTCAAATATTTGCAGCTTCGAGCTTGAATAACTTCTCAACCGTTGCTCCGATTGACCTGCCATAAGAAGGAAAGTTGACTACGCACATTGAAATTCTTTTTACAATATTCAGTGACACAAGCACACTTTGGGTTGTCATTGTGCATGGTACCCACACCGTGCCACCACATATGGAAGGTCTTTGTACTTGCTAGTCGATACCGAGTATTTCCAAATCATTGTTTCTCCCTCTGCCCATTTTTGACTTGTATTATGAGTTGTGAACGCTGACCACACACACTAAACTCCTTTGTTCATTAGCAGTGATGTATGCCTACTTGGATAGGTCATTGTGCATGGTAGCCACACAGTACCAATACATACAAGTGATCTTTGTACTTGCTAGAAGATACATAGTGTTTCGAAACCATTGCTTCTCCCCTCTGACCATTTGTGACTCGTGTTATGGGTTGTGAACGTTGAAGACCCATATTGAAATTCTTTGGTCATTGTCAGTGACATATGCCTAGTTTGGTTTGTCACTGTACATGGTTACCACGCCGTGTGACTACGTATTGAAGTTCTTTGTGCTTTCTAGATGACAGCTAGTCTTCCCACAAAATCGTTACCCCCCTCTGACTATCTGTGACTCGTGTTGTCAGTTTTCAATGTTGACCACACATAGTGGACTTCTTCGGTCATACTCAGTGACGTATGCATCCTTTGGTTGGTTACTGTGCACGCTAGCCACACTGTGCCACTGCTTGTTGAAGGTCTTTGTACTCCCTAGCTGATAGCTAGTCTTCCCAAACCATTGTTACCCTTTCTCACTATCTGTGACTCGTGTTGTGAGTTGTCAACATTGACCACATAAAATGAACTTCTTTGGTCATGGTTAGTGATGTATTCATACTTTTGTTGCTCACTGTGCATTGTAGCCACACTGTGCAACTACATATTGAAGGTATTTGTCCTTGCTAGTCGATAACTAGTATTCAGAAACCATTATCTTCCACTCTGGCCATTTGTCACTCGTGTTATGAGTTGTCAAAGTTTACCACACATGGTGACATTCTTGGGTCATGGTCTGTGACATATGCGTATTTTGGCTGGTCATCGTGCATGGCATCCACACCGTGGATGCCATGCACCTTCCATTGAAGGTCATTGTGCTTGCTTGTTGATACCTGGTGTTCCCAAACCATTGTTTCCCCCTCTGACCATTTGTGACTTGTGTTGTGAGTTTTCAACGTTGGCCACACACAGCGGATTTCTTTGGTCAAAGACAGTACATATGCCTACTTGGGTCGGTCATTGTGCATGGTAGCCACACCGTGCTACTACTGATTGAAGGTCGTCGTACTTGCTAGTTGAGAACTGATATTCCCGGACCATTGTTTCCCCCTCTGACCGTTTGTGACTCGTGTTATGGTTGGTGAACATTGACCACCCATATTGAAATTCTTTGGTCATGGTCAGTGACATATGCCTAGTTTGGTTGTTTGGTGTGCATAGTAGCCACACTGTGCCACTGCTTGTTGAAGGTCTTTGTACTTGCTAGTTGATAACTAGTGTTCCCAACCCATTGTTTCCCCCTCTGACCGTTTGTGACTCGTGTTATGGTTGGTGAACATTGACCACCCATATTGAAATTCTTTGGTCATGGTCAGTGACATATGCCTAGTTTGGTTGTTTGGTGTGCATAGTAGCCACATTGTGCCACTACGTATTGCGTTCTTTGTCCTTTCTAGTCCATGCATAGGGTTCCCAAACCATTGTCTCTCCCTCTGACCATTTTTGACTCCTGTTATGAGTTGTCAATGTTGACAACACATAGTGGACTTCTTCGGTCATAGTCAGTGACGTATGCATCCTTTGGTTGGTTACTGTGCACGCAAACCACACCGTGCCACTACTTGTCGAAGGTATTCATACTTGCTAGTTAATAACTAGTGTTCCCAACCCATTGTTTTCCCCTCTGACCATTTATGAATCATGTTATGAGTTTTCAACGTTGACCACACACTGCCAAGTTCGGTTGGTCATGGTGAGTGACATATGCCTTCTTTGGTTTGTCACTGTACATGGTTACCATGCAGTTTCACTACGTATTGAAGTTCTTTGTGCTTTCTAGTTGACATCCAGTGTTCCCAAACCATTGTTACACCTCAGACTATCCGTGACTCGTGTTGTGAGTTGACAACGTTGACCACATGAAGTGAAATTTTTTGGTCATGGTCAGTGACATATGCACACTTTGGTTGGACACTGTGCATGGTAGCCACACTGTGCCACTACATATTGAATGTAGTTGTACTTGCTACTCGATAACTAGTATTCACAAACCATTGTCTTCCACTCTGACAACCTATGACTTGTGTTATGAGTTGTCAAAGTTTACCACAATTAGTGACATTATTTGGTCATGGTCAGTGACATATGCCTACTTTGGTTGGTCATCGTGCATTGTATCCACACCGTGCCACAACTTATTGAAGGTCCTTGTGCTTGCTAGTTGATCCCTGGTGTTCCCAACCCATTGATTCCCCCTCTGACAATTTGTGACTCATATTATGAGGTGTTAATGTTGACCACACACAGCGGATTTCTTTGGTCAAAGGTAGTACATATACCTACTTTGGTCTGTCATTATGCATGGTAGCCAAACCGTGCTACTACTGATTGAAGGTCGTTATACTTGCTAGTTGAGAACTGATATTCCCAGACCAATGTTTCCCTTTCTGACCGTTTGTTACTCGTGTTATGGTTGGTGAACAGTGACCACCCATACTGAAACTGTTTGGTCATGGTCAGTGACATATGCCTAGTTTGGTTTTTTGGTGTGCATATTAGCCACACCGTGCCACTACGTATTGAAGTTCTTTGTCCTTTTAAGTCGATACACAGGGTTCCTAAACCATTGTCTCTCCCTCTGACTATGTGTGACTCATGTTGTGAGTTGTCAATGGTGACCACACACAGTGGACTTCTTCGGTCATAGTCAGTGACGTATGCATCCTTTGGTTGGTCACTGTGCACGCTAGCCACACCGTGCCACTGCTTGTTGAAGGTCTTTGTATTTTCTAGTTGATAACTAGTCTTCCCAACCCATTGTTTCCCCCTCTGACCATTTGTGACTCGTGTTATGAGTTTTCAACGTTGATCACACAATGTGAAACTCTTTTGGTCATGGTTAGTGACGTATGCATACTTTGGTTTGTCACTGTACATGGTTACCATGCCGTGTCACTACGTATTGAAGGTCTTTGTGCTCTCTAGTTGATAGATAGTCTTCCCAAACCATTGTTACCCTCTCTCACTATCTGTGACTCGTGTTGTGAGTTGTCAACATTGACCACATGAAGTGAACTTCTTTGGTCATGGTTAGTGACATAAGAATACTTTGGTATGTCACTGTGTATTGTAGTCACACTGTGTAACTACATATTGAAGGTATTTGTACTTGCTAGTCGATAACTAGAATTCAGAAACCATTATCTTCCACTCTAACCATTTGTGACTCGTTTTATGAGTTGTCAAAGTTTACCACACATGGTGACATTCTTGGGTCATTGTCAGTGACATATGCATACTTTGGCTGGTCATCATTCATGGTATCCACACCGTGCCACAACTCATTGAAGGTCATTGTGCTTGCTCATTGATACCTGGTGTTCCTTAACTATTGTTTCCCCCTGAGACCATTTGTGACTTGTGTTATGAGTTGTCAACGTTGGCCATACACAGCGGATTTCTTTGGTCAAAGGCAGTACATATGCCTACTTTGGTCGGTCATTGTGCATGATAGCCACACCGTGCTACTACTGATTGAAGGTCGTTGTACTTGCTAGTGGAGAACTGATATTCCCAGACCATTGTTTCCCTCTCTGACCGTCTGTGACTCGTGTTATGGTTGGTGAACGTTGACCAACCATACTGAAATTGTTTGGTCATGGTCAGTGACATATGCCTAGTTTGGTTGTTTGGTGTGCATATTAGCCACACCATGCCACTACGTATTGAAGTTCTATGTCCTTTCTAGTCGATACATAGGGTTCCCAACCCATTGTCTATCCCTCTGACTACCTTTGACTCGTGTTGTGAGTTGTCAATGTTGACCACACATAGTTGACTTCTTCGGTCACAGTCAGTGACGTATGCATCCTTTGGTTGGTCACTGTGCACGCTAGCCACACTGTGCTACTACATGTTGAAGGACTTTGTACTTGCTAGTCGACAACTAGTGTTCCCAACCCATTGTTTCCCCCTCTGACCATTTGTGACGCGTGTTATGAGTTTTCAACGTTGACCACACACTGTGAAATTCTTTTGGTCGTGGTTAGTGACATATGCCTACTTTGGTTTGTCACTGTACATGGTTTCCACGCCGTGTCACTACGTATTGAAGGTCTTTGTGCTTTCTAGCTGATAGCTAGTCTTCCCAAACTATTGTTACCCCCTAACTATCTGTGACTCGTGTTGTGAGTTGTCAACATTGACCTCATGAAGTGAAATCATTTGGTCATGGTCAGTGACATATGCATACTTTGGTTGGTCACTGTGCAATGTAGCCACTCTGTGCCACTACATTTTGAAGGTATTTGTACTTGCTAGTCAACAACTAATATTCAGAAACCATTATCTTCCACTCTGACCATTTGTGACTCGCGTTATGAGTTGTCAAAGATTACCACACATGGTGACATTCTTTGGTCATGGTCAGTGAGATATACATACTTTGGTTGGTCATCGTGTATGGTATCCACACAGTGCCACAACTTATTGAAGGTCATTGTGCTTGCTAGTTGATACCTGGTGTTCCCAAACCATTGTTTCCCCCTCTGACCACTTGTGACTCGTATTATAAGTTGTCAACGTTGACCACACACAGTGGATTTCTTTGGTCCAAGGCAGTACATATGCCTACTTTGCACGGTAGCCACACCGTGCTACTACTGATTGAAGGCCCTTGTACTTGCTAGTTGAGAACTGATATTCCTAGACCATTGTTTGCCCCCCCTGACCATTTGTGACTCGTGTTCTGGGTTGTGAACGTTGACCACCCATACTGCAATTCTTTTGTCGTGGTCATTGACATATGCCTAGTTTGGTTTGTCACTGTACATGGTTACCACGCCGTGTCACTACGTATTGAAGTTCTTTGTACTTTCTAGTTGATAGCTAGTCTTCCCACACAATTGTTACCCCCCTCTGACTATCTGTGACTCGTGTTGTAAGTTTTCAATGTTGACCACACATAGTGGACTTCTTTGGTCATAGTCAGTGACGTATGCATCCTTTGGTTGGTCACTGTGCACGCTAGCCACACCGTGCCACTGCTTGTTAAAGGTCTTTGTACTTGCTAGTTGATAACTAGTGTTCCCAACCCATTGTTTCCCCCTCTGACCATTTGTGACTCGTGTTATGAGTTTTCAATGTTGACCACACACTGTGAAATTCTTTTGGCCATGGTTAGTGACGTATGCATACTTTGGTTTGTCACTGTACATGGTTACCAGGCTGTGTCACTACGTATTGAAGGTCTTTGTGCTCTCTAGTTGATAGTTAGTCTTCCCAAACCATTGGTACCCTCTCTCACTATCTGTGACTCGTGTTGTGAGCTGTCAACATTGACGACATGAAGTGAACTTCTTTGGTCATGGTTAGTAACATATGCATACTTTGGTTGGTCATTGTGCATTGTAGCCACAATGTGCATCTACATATGAAGGTATTTTTACTTGCTAGTCGGTAACTAGTATTCAGAAACCAATATCTTCGACTCTGACCATTTGTGACTCGTGTTATGAGTTGTCAAAGTTTACCACACATGGTGACATTCTTGGGTCATGGTCAGTGACATATGCATACTTTGGCTGGTCATAGTGCATCGTATCCACACCGTGCCACAACTCATTGAAGGTCATTGTGCTTGCTAGTTGATACCTTGTGTTCCCAAACCATTGTTTCCCCCTCTGACCATTTGTGACTCGTGTTATCAGTTGTCAACGTTGGCCACAAACAGCGGATTTCTTTGGTCAAAGGCAGTACATATGCCTACTTTGGTCGGTCATTGTGCATGGTAGCCACACCGTGCTACTACTGATTGAAGGTCGTCATACTTGCTAGTTGAGAAATTATATTCCCGGACCATTGATTCCCCCTATGACCGTTTGTGACTCGTGTTATGGTTGGTGAACATTGACCACCCACATTGAAATTCTTTGGTCATGGTCAGTGACATATGCCTAGTTTGGTTGTTTGGTGCGCATAGTAACCACGCCATGCCACTACGTATTGAAGTTCTTTGTCCTTTCTAGTCCATGCATAGGGTTCCCAAACCATTGTCTCTCCCTCTGACCATTTTTGACTCGTGTTATGAGTTGTCGATGTTGACCACACATAGTGGATTTCTTCGGTCATAGTCAGTGACGTATGCATCCTTTGGTTCATCACTGTGCACGCTAGCCACACCGTGCCACTACTTTTTGAAGGTCTTCGTAGTTGCTAGTTGATAACTAGTGTTCCCAACCCATTGTTTCCCCCTCTGACCATTTGTGACTCATGTTATGAGATTTGAACGTTGACCACACACTGTGAAATTTGTTTGGTCATGGTGAGTGTCATAAGCCTACTTTGGTTTGTCACTGTACATGGTTACCACGCCGTGCCACTACGTAATGAAGGTCTTTGTGCTTTCTAGTTGACAGCCAGTATTCCCAAACCATTGTTATCCCCTCAGACTATCTGCGAGTCGTGTTGTGAGTTGCCAACGTTGACCACATGAAGTGAAATTTGTTGGTCATGGTCAGTGACATATGCATACTTTGGTTGATCAATGTGCATGGTAGCCACACTGTGCCACTACATATTGAATGTATTTGTACTTGCTTCTTTATAACTAGCATTCACAAACCATTGTCTCCCACCCGGACCATTTGTGACTCATGTTATGAGTTGTCAAAGTTTACCACACTTAGTGACATTATTTTGTCACGGTCACTGACATACGCCTACTTTGGTTGGTCATCGTGCATGGTATCCACACCGTGCCACAACGTTTTGAAGGTCCTTGTGCTTGCTAGTTGATACCTGGTGTTCCCAAACCATTGTTTCCCCCTCAGACCATTTGTCACTCGTATTATGAGTTGTCAATGTTGACCACACAAAGCGGATTTCTTTGGTCAAAGGCAGTGCATATGCCTACTTTGGTCGGTCGTTGTGCATGGTAGCCACATTGTGCTACTACTGATTGAAGGTCGTTGTACTTGCTAGTTGAGAACTGATATTCCCAGAACGTTGTTTCCCTCTCTGACCGTTTGTGACTCATGTTATGGTTGGTGAACGTTGACCACCCATACTGAAATTCTTTGGTCATGGTCAGTGACACATGCCTAGTTTGGTTATTTGGTGTGCATATTAGCCACACCGTGCCACTACGTATTGAAGTTGTTTTTCCTTTCTAGTCGATACATAGGGTTCCCAAACAATTGTCTCTCCCTCTGGCCATTTGTGATTCGTGTTATGAGTTGTCAATGTTGACCACACATAGTGGACTTCTTTGGTCATATCCAGTGACGTATGCATCCTTTGATTGGTCACTGTGCACGCTAGCCACACCGTGCCACTGCTTGTTGAAGGAATTTGTACTTGCTAGTTGATAACTAGTGTTCCAAACCCATTGTTTCCCCATCTGACCATTTGTGACACGTGTTATGAGTTTCCCACTTTGACCACACACTGTGAAATTATTTTGGTCATGGTTAGTGACATATGCCTACTTTGGTTTGTCACTGTACATGGTTACCACGCCGTGTCACTACGAATTGAATGTCTTTGTGCTTTCTAGTTGATAACTAGTCTTCCCAAACCATTGTTACCCCCTCTAACTATCTGTGACTCGTGTTGTGAGTTGTCAACATTGACCACATGAAGTGAAATTATTTGGTCATGGTCAGTGACATATGCATACTTTGGTTGGTCACTGTACAGTGTAGCCACACAATGCAACTTCATATTGAAAGTTTTTGTACTTGCTAGTAGAAAACTAGTATTCAGAAACCATTATCTTCCACTCTGACCATTTTTGACTTGTTTTATGAGTTGTCAACGTTTACCACACATGGTGACATTCTTTGGTCATGGTCAGTGACATATACATACTTTGGTTGGTCATCATGCATGGTATCCACACCGTGCCACAACTTATTGAAGGTCATTGTGCTTGCTAGTTGATACCTGGTGTTTCCAAACCATTGTTTCCCCCTCTGGACATTTGTGACTCGTATTATGAGTTATCAACGTTGACCACACACAGTGGATTTCTTTGGTCAAAGGTAGTACATATGCCTACTTTGGTTGGTCATTGTGCATGGTTGCCACACCGTGCTACTACTGATTGAAGGTCGTTGTACTTGCTGGTTGATAAGTGATATTCCCAGACCATTGTTTCCCTCTCTGACCGTTTGTGACTCGTGTTATGGTTGGTGAACGTTGACCACCCATACTGAAATTCTTTGGTCCTGGTCAGTGACATATGCCTAGTTTGGTTATTTGGTGTGCATATTAGCCACACCGTACCACTACGTATTGAAGTTGTTTGTCCTTTCTAGTCGATACATAGGGTTCCCAAACCATTGTCTCTCCCTCTGGCCATTTGTGACTCGTGTTATGAGTTGTCAATGTTGACCACACATAGTGGACTTCTTTGGTCATATCCAGTAACGTATGCATCCTTTGATTGGTCATTGTGCACGCTAGCCACACCGTGCCACTGCTTGTTGAAGGAATTTGTACTTGCTAGTTGATAACTAGTGTTCCAAACCCATTGTTTCCCCATCAGACCATTTGTGACGCGTGTTATGAGTTTCCCACGTTGACTACACACTGTGAAATTATTTTGGTCATGGTTAGTGACGTATGCCTATTTTGGTTTGTCACTGTACATGGTTACCACGCAGTGTCACTACGTATTGAAGGTCTTTGTGCTTTCTAGTTGATAACTAGTCTTCCCAAACCATTGTTACCCCCTCTGACTATCTGTGACTCGTGTTGTGAGTTATCAACATTGACCACATGAAGTGAAATTATTTGGTCATGGTCAGTGACATATGCATCATTTGGTTGGTCACTGTACAGTGTATCCACACTGTGCAACTTCATATTGAAAGTATTTGTACTTGCCAGTAGATAACTAGTATTCCTTAACCATTATCTTCCACTCTGACCATTTGTGACTTGTTTTATGAGTTGTCAACATTTACCACACATGGTGGCATTCTTTGGTCATGGTCAGTGACATATACATACTTTGGTTGGTCATCATGCATGGTATCCACACCGTGCCACAACTTATTCAAGGTCATTGTGCTTGCTAGTTGATACCTGGTGTTTCCAAACCATTGTTTCCCCATCTGAACATTTGTGACTCGTATTATGAGTTATCAATGTTGACCACACACAGCGGATTTCTTTGGTCAACGGCAGTACATATGCCTACTCTGGTTGGTCATTGTGCATGGTTGCCACACCGTGCTACTACTGATTGAAGGTCGTTGTACTTGCTAGTTGATAAGTGATATTCCCAGACCATTGTTTCCCTCTCTGACCGTTTGTGACTCGTGTTATGGTTGGTGAACGTTGACCACCCATACTGAAATCCTTTGGTCATGGTCAGTGACATATGCTTAGTTTGGTTGTTTGGTCCGCATATTACCCACACCATGCCACTACCTATTGAAGTTCTATGTCCTTTCTAGTCGATGCATAGGGTTGCCAACCCATTGTCTATCCCTCTGACTACCTGTGACTCGTGTTGTGAGTTGTCAATGTTGACCACACATAGTTGACTTCTTCGGTCATAGTCAGTGACGTATGCATCCTTTGGTTGGTCATTGTGCACGCCAGCAACACCGTGCCACTGCTTGTTCAAGGTCTTTTTACTTGCTAGTTGATAAATAGTGTTCCCAACCCATTGTTTCCCCCTCTGACCATTTGTGACTCGTGTTATGAGTTTTCAACGTTGTCCACACACTGTGAAATTCTTTTAGTCATGGTTAGTGACGTATGCATACTTTGGTTGGTCAGAGTACATGGTTACCACCCCGTGTCATTACGTATTGAAGGTCTTAGTGCTCTCTAGTTGATAGGTAGTCTTACCAAACCATTGCTACCCTCTCTCGCTATCTGTGACTCGTGTTGTGAGTTGTCAACAATGACCACATGAAGTGAACTTCTTTGGTCATGGTTAGTGACATGTGCATACTTTGGTTGGTCACTGTGCATTGTAGCCACTCTGTTCAACTACACATTGAAGGTATTTGTACTTGCTAGTCAATAACTAGTATGCAGAAACCATTATCTTCCACTCTAACCATTTGTGACTCGTGATATGAGTTGTCAAAGTTTACCACACATGGTGACATTATTTGGTCATGGTTAGTGACGTATACATACTTTGGTTGGTCATCGTGCATGGTATCCACACCGTGCCACAACTTATTGAAGGTCATCGTGCTTGCTAGTTGATACCTGGTGTTCCCAAACCATTGTTTCCCCCTCTGACCATTTGTGACTCGTATTATGAGTTGTCAACGTTGACCACACACAGCGGATTTGTTTGGTCCAAGGCAATACATACGCCTACTTTGGTCGGTCAGTGTGCATGATAGCCACACCGTGCTACTACTGATTGAAGGTCGTTGTACTTGCTAGTTGAGAACTGATATTCCCAGACCATTGTTTCCCCCTTCTGACCATTTGTGACTCGTGTTATAGGTTGTGAACGTTTTCCACCCATACTGAAATTCTTTGGTCATGGTCAGTGGTATATGCCTCGTTTGGTTTGTCACTTTACATGGTTACCACGCAGTGTCACTACCTATTGAAGGTCTTTGTGATTTCTGGTTGATAGCTAGTCTTCCCACACAATTGTTACCCCCCTCTGACTATCTGTGACTCATGTTGTGAGTTGTCAATGTTGAGCACACATAGTGGACTTCTTCGGTCATAGTCCGTGCCGTATGCATCCTTTGGTTGGTCACTGTGCACGCTAGCCACACCGTGCCACTGCTTGTTGAAGGTCTTTGTACTTGCTAGCTGATAACTAGTGTCCCCAACCCATTTTTTCCCCCTCTGACCATTTGTGACTCGTGTTATGAGTTTTCAACGTTGACCACACACTCTGAAATTCTTTTGGTCATGGTCAGTGACGTATGCATACTTTGTTTTGTCACTGTACATGCTTATCATGCCGTGTCACTACGTATTGAAGGTCTTTGAAGTCACAGATAGTTAGAGGGAAAGACAATGGTTTTGGAACCCTATGTATTGACAAGAAAGGACAAAGAACTTCAATACGTAGTGACACAGCGTGGTAGCCATGTACATTGACAAACCAAAGTAGGCATATGTCACTAACCATGACCAAACAAATTTTACAGTGTGTGGTCAACGTTGAAAACTCATAACATGAGTCACAAATGGTCAGAGGGGGAAACAATGGGTTGGGAACACAAGTTATTAACTAGCAAGTACGAATACCTTCAACAAGTAGTGGAACGGTGTGGCTAGTATGCACAGTTACTAACCAAAGGATGCATACGTCACTGACTATGACCCAAAAAGTCCACTATGTGTGGTCAACATTGACAACTCATGACACGAGTCACAAATTGTCAAAGGGAGATACAATGGTTTGGGAACCCTATGCATGGACTAGAAGGGACAAAGAACTTCAATACGTAGTGGCTCGGTGTGGCTACTATGCACACCAAACAACCAAACTAGGCATATGTCAATGACCATGACCAACGAATTTCAGTATGGGTGGTCAACGTTCACCAACCATAACACGAGTCACAAACGGTCAGAGGGGGAAACAATGGTCCGGGAATATCAGTTCTCAACTAACAAGTACGACGACCTTCAATCAGTAGTAGCACGGTGTGGCTACCATGCACAATGACCGACCAAAGTAGGCATATGTACTGCTTTGGACCAAAGAAATTTGCTGTGTGTGGCCAACATCGACAACTCATAACACGAGTCACAAATTGTCTTAGGGGGAAACAATGGTTTGGGAACACCAGGTATAAACTAGCAAGCACAATGACCTTCAATAAGTTGTGGCACAGTGTGGATACCATGCACGATGACCAACCAAAGTATGTATATGTCACTGACCATGACCAAAGAATGTCACCATGTGTGGTAAACGTTGACAAATCATAACACGAGTCACAAATGATCTGAGTGGAAGATAATGGTTTCTGAATACTAGTTATCGACTAGCAAGTACAAATACCTTCAATATGTAGTGGCAGAGTGTGGCTACAATGCACAGTGACCAACCAAAGTATGCATATGTCACTGACCATGACCAAACAATTTCACGTCATGTGGTCAATGTTGACAACTCTCAACACAAGACACAGATAGACAGGGGGGGTAACAATGGTCTGGGAAGACTAGCTATCAACTAGAAAGCACAAAGACCTTCAATACATAGTCACACGGCGTGGTTATCATGTACAGTGACAAACCAAAGTAGGCATATGTCACTAACCATGACGAAAAGAATTTCACAGTGTGTGGTCAACATTGAAATCTCATAACACGCGTCACAAATGGTCAGAGGGGGAAACAATGGGTTGGGAACACTAGTTATCAACTAGCAAGTACAAATTCCTTCAACAAGCAGTGACACGGTGTGGCTAGCGTGCACAGTGACCAACCAAAGGATGCATACGTCACTGACTACGAACGAAGAAGTGTACTATGTGTGGTCAACATTGACAACTCATAACACGAGTCACAAATGGCCAGAGGGAGAGACAATGGTTTGGAAACCCTATGTATTGATTAGAAAGGACAAAGAACTTCAATACATAGTGGCACGGTGTGGCTAACATGCACACCATCAACCAAACTAGGCATATGTCACTGACCATGGCCACAGAATTTCAGTATGGGTGGTCAACGTTCACCAACCATAACACGAGTCACAAAGGGTAAGAGAGGGAAACAAAGGTCTAGGAATACCAGTTCTCAACCAGCAAGTACAACGGCCTTCAATCAGTAGTAGCACGGTGTGGCTATCATGCACAATGACCGACCAAAGTAGGCATATGTACTGCCTTTGACCAAAGAAATCCGCTGTGTGTGGTCAACATTGACAACTCATAATACGAGTCACAAATGGTCAGAAGGGGAAACAATGGTTTGGGAACACCAGGTATCAACTAGCAAGTACAATGACCTTCAATAAGTTGTGGCACGGTGTGGATACCATTGCTCGATGACCAACCAAAGTATGTATATGTCACTGACCATGACCAAAGAACGTCACCATGTGTGGTAAACATTGACAACTCATAACACGAGTCACAAATGGTCAGAGTAGAAGATAATGGTTTATAAATACTAGTTATGGACTAGCAAGTACAAATACCTTCAATATGTAGTGGTACAGTTTGGCTACAATGCACAGTGACCAGCCAAAAGTATGCATATGTTACTTACCATGATCAAATAAGTTCACTTCATGTGGTCAATGTTGACAACTCAAAACACAAGTCACAGATAGTCAGGGGGGGTAACAATTGTTTGGGAAGACTAGCTATCAACTCGAAAGCACAAAGACCTTCAATACGTAGTGACACGGCGTGGTAACCATGTACAGTGACAAATCAAAGTAGGCATATGTCACTAACCATGACCAAAAGAATTTCACAGTGTGTGGTCAACGTTGAAAACTCATAACATGGTCACCAATGGTCAGAGGGGGAAACAACGGGTTGGGAACACTAGTTATCAGCTAGGAAGTACAAAGTCCTTCAACAAGCAGTGGCATGGTGTGGCTAGCGTGCACAGTGACCAACCAAAGGATGCATACGTCACTGACTATGAACGAAGAAGTCCACTATGTGTGGTCAACATTGACAACTCATAACACGAGTCAAAAATGGTCAGAGGGAGAGACAATGGTTTGGGAAACCTATGCATGGACTAGAAAGGACAAAGAACTTCAATACGTAGTGGCACGGTGTGGCTACTATACACACCAAACAATGAAACTAGGCATATGTCACTGACCATGACCAAAGAATTTCAATATGGGTGGTCAACGTTCACCAACCATAACACGAGTCACAAACGGTCAGAGGGGGAAACAATCATCCCGGAGTATCAGTTCTCAACTAGCAAGTACAACGACCTTCAATCAGTAGTAGCATGGTGTGGCTACCATGCACAACGACCGACCAAAGTTGGCATATGTACAGCCTTTGACTAAAGAAATCCGCTGTGTGTGGCCAACGTTGACAACTCATAACACGAGTCACAAATGGTCAGAGGGAAAAACAATAGTTTGGGAACACCAGGTATCAACTAGCAAGCACAATGACCTTCAATTAGTTGTGGCACGGTGTGGATACCATGCACGATGACCAGCCAAAGTATGCATATGTCACTCACCATGACCAAAAAATGTCACCATGTGTGGTAAACTTTGACAAGTCATAACATGAGTCACAAATGGTCTGAGTGGAAGATAATGGTTTCTGAATAATAGTTATCGACAAGCAAGTACAAACATCGTCAATATGTAGTTGCAGTATGGCTACAATGCACACTGACCAACCAAAGTATGAATATGTCATTAACCATGACCAAAGAAGTTCACTTTATGTGGTCAATGTTGACAAATCACAACACGGGTCACAGATAGTGAGAGAGGGTAACAATGGTTTGGGAAGACTAGCTATCAACTAGAGAGCACAAAGACCTTCAATACACAGTGACACAGCGTGGTAATCATGTACAGTGACAAGCCAAAGTATGCATACGCCACTAACCATGACCAAAAGAATTTCACAGTGTGTGGTCAACGTTGAAAACTCATAACACAAGTCACAAATGGTCAAAGGGGGAAACAATGGGTTGGGAACACTGTTTATCAACTACCAAGTACAAAGACCTTCAACAAGCAGTGGCACGGGGTGGCTAGTGTGCACAGTGACCAACCAAAGGATGCATACGTTACTGACTATGACTGAAGAAGTCCAATATGTGTGGTCAACATTGACAACTCACAACATGAGTCACAGATAGTCAGAGGGGGGTAACAATTGTGTGGTAAGACTAGCTATCAACTACAAAGCAAAAAGACCTTCAATACGTAGTGACACGGCGTGGTAACCATGTACAATGACAAACCAAACTAGGCATATACCACTGACCATGACCAAAGAATTTCAATATAATTGGTCAACGTTCACAACCCATAACACGAGTCACAAATGGTCAGAGGGGGGAAACAATGGTCTGGGAATATAAGTTCTCAAATAACAAGTACAACGACGTTCAATCAGTAGTAGCACGGTGAGGCTACCATGCACAATGCCTGACCAAAGTAGGCATATGTACTGCCTTGGACCAAAGAAATCCGATGTGTGTGGTCAACGTTGACAACTCATAATACGGGTCACAAATGGTCAGAGGGGGAAACAATGGTTTGGGAGCACCAGATATCAACTAGAAAGAACGATGACCTTCAACAAGTTGTGGCACGGTGTGGATACAATGCACGATGATTAACCAAAGTATGTATATGTCACAGACCATGACCAAATCATTTAACTTCATGTGGTCAATATTGACAACTCACAACACGAGTCACAGATAGTCAGGGGGGGTAACAATGGTTTGGGAAGACTAGCTATCAACTAGAAAGCACAAAGACCTTCAATACGTAGTGACACGGCGTGGTAACCATGCACAATGACAAACCAAAGTAGGCATATCTCACTAACCATGACCAAAAGAATTTCATTGTGTGTGGTCAACGTTGAAAACTCATAACACGCGTCACAAATGGTCAGAGGGTGAAATAATGGATTTTGAACACTATTTATCAACTAGCAACTACAAAGTCCTTCAACAAGCAGTGGCACGGTGTGGCTAGCATGCACAGTGACCAACCAAAGGATGCATACGTCACTGACTATGACCGAAGAAGTGTACTATGTGTGGTCAACATTGACAACTCATAACACGAGTCACAAATGGCCAGAGGGAGAGACAATGGTTTGGGAACCCTATGCATGGACTAGAAAGGATGAAGAACTTCAATACGTAGTGGTATGGTGTGGCTACTATGCACACCAAACAACCAAACTAGGCATATGTCACTGACCGTGACCAAAGAATTTCAATGTGGGTGGTCAACGTTCACCAAACATAACAGGAGTCACAAACGGTCAGAGGGGGAAACAATGGTCGGGGAATATCTGTTCTCAACTAAAGTACGGCAACCTTCAATCAGTAGTAGCACGGTGTGGCTACCATGCACAATGACCGACCAAAGTAGGTATATGTACTGCCTTTGACCAAAGAAATCTGATGTGTGTGGCCAACGTTGACAACTCATAACACGAGTCACAAATGTTCAGAGGGGGAAACAATGGTTTGGGAATACCAGGTATCATCTAGCAAGCACAATGACCTTCAATGAGTTGTGGCACGGTGTGGATACCATGCACGATGACCAACCGAAGTATGTATATGTCACTGACCATGACCAAAGAATGTCACCATGTGTGGTAAACTCTGACAACTCATAACACGAGTCACAAATGGTTAGAGTGGAAGATAATGGTTTCTGAATACTAGTTATCGACTAGCAAGTACAAATACCTTCAATATGTAGTGGCACAGTCTGGCTACAATGCACAGTGACTAACCAAAGTATGCATATGTCACTGACCATGAACAAATAATTTCACTTAATGTGGTCAATGGTGACAACTCACAACACGAGTTACAGATAGTTAGGGGGGTAAAAATGGTTTGGGAAGACTAGCTATCAACTAGAAAGCACAAAGACCTTCAAAACATAGTGACACGACGTGGTAACCATATACAGTGACAAACCAAAGTAGGCATATGTTACTAACCATGACCAAAAGAACTCACAGAGTGAGGTCAACGTTGAAAACTCATAACACGCATCACAAATGGTCAGAGGGGGAAACAATGGGTTGGGAACAGTAGTTATCAACTAGCAAGTACAAAGTCCTTCAACAAGCAGTGGCACGGTGTGGCTAGCGTGCACAGTGACCAACCAAAGGATGCATACGTCACTGACTACGACCGAAGAAGTCCACTATGTGTGGTCAACATTGACAACTCATAACACGAGTCACAAATGGTCAGAGGGAGAGACAA
>SZWC01000721.1:7347-18741 GCA_023375785.1 Penium margaritaceum
TCTCTCTCTCTCTCTCTCTCTCTCTCTCTCTCTCCCTCTCTCTCTCTCTCTCTCTCTCTCTCTCTCTCTCTCTCTCTCTCTCTCTCCCTCTCTCTCTCTCTCTCTCTCTCTCTCTCTCTCTCTCTCTCTCTCTCTCTCTCTCTCTCTCTCTCACTCTCTCTCTCTCTCGCACACTCACGCTTATGCTCACATTATCTCCATCCCTTTGACTGAACAATATTTCCCTCATCTCTATATTGAAAATTGCTCTCGTGATCATTTTTCCTTGTTTTTCAAGATACACGTGGATCTCTGTTCTATCAAGATTCTTCTCTTTTTTTATACGTGCAGGAAATCATTCAAACCATCTTTTTTCACAACGAGAGACAGAAGATTGCCCATCCTCTACAGCTGAACTTTATGACCTTGTTTTTACATTGGTACTCTATATGCTTAGGAGATGCACATGCCTGTCCCTCCCCTCCCCTCACGCATGTTTTCCCCTTTGCCTTTTTTTCTCTCTCCATTGATTTGTCGCATTTCCTTTTTAAGCCACGCACGTATGAGTACAAAATGATGAAACTACGAAGCAAAATTAGCACAAATTACTCAACATATTGGCGACGTGAGGATAGCTCACTCTTGCAAGGTGTCTGGGGTGACCCTTTCAATAACCCTAGCCGTTGCCACGAGTGAAAGCGCCCAGGACAACATTGCCAAGTTGAGTGATATGAGGAACTTCAAGGAGGGAAAACTATGCCAAACGTTTTCTGAGATTTTCCGCACTTTTTGATTACAAGGGGTACTTCGTAACCCAAAAATGGTTTCTTAATAGTTGAACCAGAGAAAAGCTGCATCTCTTAATGATGTAAGTAATGTACATCAAAACACATAAATTCACCACAATGATCTCTTTTAAGACGGTTTATATCTTGAACTATGTTAAGATACTAATAAAACCATGTTTTTTCTAGTATAGAATTGTCAAATTAAGAGCTTATTTTGGAAACCCTATGAGATGAGCCAACAGATTAGCCATCTACAACTTGACCCTATGAATAATTTGATGAGATAAATAATGCAGTAATTCTAATCTCAAATATGGTGAGGCGGAAACTCATTTTGAATACTATATGAAAAGTTGAAAATTTTTATAATGAGCTCTTGAGTCTGTATTAAAACGAAACATTTTCCCATATATATGCCTAATCAAGTGTGGCATCCAACCCTAGAGGTGTCTTGAGGGCTTGAAGTGTAACGAATTGTTTTATCATGCATAATATTCTTTTTCATTCCTCTAGCAAGTTCTAATAAGAAGGGGAGATTTTTGAATTTAAAGTAATAGGCAACAAGCATGGTCAAGTGGTCCTTTAGTCGACTGGGCAGTCATCATGCATCATGAACAAAGGACTTGGATAACATCATCTCACACATACATGGAGCCTAGACCCTTGGATCTACGCGGATCGATTTGGTTCAAGCTTCAAGTGGGCCTTAATTGTCGGGCTTGATGTAGCAGCATGGTAACACCGACGATCTTGAGATGACGGCCTTGAAAGCAAGAAACCTCCTAATAAAGTTTCACCTGAAGACCTCAAGAAGATTGTTCACGAAGAAGCTTCTCCTTGATGGTGTACAGGTGCTCGTAAAAACTCAAAAGTAGAAGAATATTGTATTTGATGGAAGCTTCTTTTGGGAGAGGAATAAGAAATCACAAATGTAAACCAGCTTTAGAAAATCATTCCATATGGTAGTAAACTTGTTAAAAGCTCCTTTATGTTTTCATATATCTCAACGATTTTCTCATCATTCTACCAAAGCTTCCTTATGCTCATGTCTTGGCCTCTAGAGTGCATCCAACACGGACCCTATTGGAGATCTGTTTAAGGCCCATATAAGCCCGATAAGGCCTACAACCTTGAGTGGATGCTTTTCATGCAGGCTATTATATCTTAAGGTTATTTTAAGATCCTTGAAATGGCAATATTTACAGCCCATACAAAGGTGCACTTATTATGCTAGTGTTATGCTCTCGTCGTGGTGGGGACGGCACTACATTCGGAGTAATGTACAGAAATTTACGGAATTTATAGTGATTTCCCGGGTTCATTACCTACTGGCAATATTCAGCTATATAGGCTATATAAATTTTAGCGACCAGTCTTGAAGCAACCTAAAGGGCCTGGCATGTACTTTAGAGTGCTTGCACGTGTAAGAGTGTTGTGTATGCTCCTAGCTAGCTCTAGGAAGAAGGGGAGCTACTCGTTGTATAATAAAACGCACCTATCTTGATCAGGGAACACCACTACTGACAGGGTAGGCGGCATGCACCATGAACATGAGGCATGCAATTCATCACCATCCTCATGCTAGGAGCCTAGGCCAGTCTAATCGTATGGGCCAATCTGGTATAAGATTCAAGAGGCTCCTGATTAACGGATCTGATGTAGTAGCATGGCACGGCAAACGATCATCAGAGAAAAGCATGTAAAGCAAGCAACCTCTTAGGGAAGCTGTACCTGAACACCTGATGAAGCTTCTTTTACGGAGGGAGCTTCTCCCTGAACCTGCTAAGTTGCTAGTAACAAACTCTGTACTACAAGAAGCTTCTTGTGAAGGAAGCTTCTCTTTACTAGGGCACAAGAGGGAGCACACTTAAACCACCTCAAGGAAGCTCCTCCTTCAGGTGGTCAACTTGCAAAATCCACAGGTATAAAAGACAAAGCTCCTCTTAATTCAATCTGTCTCACCATTCTGCAAGCACTCAGCTGTACTCAAGTCTTTGACTCTAGAGCCCAAGACCAAGACCTCTGTTGGAGATCCCTCTAAGGCCCCTACAAGCCTGGAAAAGCTTGGCAGCCAATGTGGAGGCTACCTTAGAGGCCAGTCAACCTGGATACTGTGCCCAGACCCTTGCCACAATGGCTTACGAGGCCTAGCAAGGCGTTGTCCCTTACTGGGCCAGGAGTTGTGTTAGCCAAGCTTGCGTAGGATTTCATGCACCATAACTGTACTTTAAACTAAAGAAGATTGCAATATTCCCCATCCAAGATTCCCAGTTCTTTTTCCTTCTACTATACAAGCTGCACTACTGATCACCAAACGTTCGTACCAGCAAGGAACCCTGGCCCTCGCTTCTTGTCTTTGAAAATGAACAAAGCCTAATAAGCGGTTGCCCTCATTGGGTTAGGAGTTTTACGAGCCCAGTGTGTGCACGTTTTTATTATGTGATTTGTTTTAGTCATGATTTACAATTTTCTTTCATGAATCTATTTTTCTTTGTTCCTTTAAATGTTTTACTACCGATCACCCCAAGATCCTACAAGCAAGGGTCATAGTCCTCCCCATTTTCCTCATGAATCTAGCGTTCACCAACTTGAAGAAGGTGTTATGAAAGGTTAATTTAAATAGCATGTATGAAAATTTTATGAGGTGTGTTGTGGGGAGTTGATTTCCAGGTAAATATGGGGAGAGTGGGTAAAGGCAATCCTTTGACATGGGAAACATTGCTTTAATATACAAGAATATACCAAAAACTTTCTTCAATCCACATATTTTTATTTGTATATGAAATATATACTTGTTCATACACTCATTATTATTTTAGTTTTAGAATTGTAGTGGAGTGCAACACCTCATAACCATTATCTATAAAAATTTAGGTATACAAGAATGATTTCTTACCTATGACCCATGCTTTGTAAAAACTTCTATTTTAAGGAAGTTTTTTATTATAAAATTCAAAACAGTAGTCTTAATGGGTCATACCAATTTTGGTAAGTGTGACAATTGATTTATAAGTTGATGTACAAGTATAATATCTTAATTGTCATAGGACCGATTATGATTGTATTAGTAAGGAAGGATTAATATTATTATCATTATTCAAAAATTATTTAGTTAAATAACGTTATTAAAAGCTTCATAAAGGAGAATACGGAGGTTGTACGCAATGGATTCGACGGAATCCTTGGCCGACTAGGCCAAAACCGCGATGCTTGAGTGTCTCCGACCCTCAAGCCATCCCGTCTCACTGCCTACAGTCCCAGGTGACCCCGCTCGAGCCACGTGGCTCCTTCGACCGGTCGGCGTGGCACTGCCATGCTACACTCCCCCCTCGTTAGGAGTGAGAGCCGCTTCGGCATCTCCGGTAATCCCCACGTGGGATTCGAGCCCTGGAGCTCTGATACCAATGTAACAGATTCGACGGAATCCTTGGCCGACTAGGCCAAAACTGCGGTGATTGAGGGTCTCCGACCCTCAAGCCATCCCGTCTAACCGCCCACAGTCCGAGGTGACCCCGCTCGAGCCACGTGGCTCCTTCGACCGGTCGGCGTGACACTGCCACACTACATTGTAAGAGACAAATGACCTTGTCCTTTTGGTTTGTCTTAAAGTGTTCAAAGCGATGGTTTTTTTTCAAAATTTCCTTTCTTTCATAAAATCGAAACATAAAATCAAAAATCATTTTTAATTTATAGAGAAAAAGTACTTTGCTTTAAAAATGAAAGTTGATTTATGAGGTGAAAATGGATTTTCAATTAGAATGTGGTAATACCATTGCAAGTTTCAATCGTTTCTTTGTTAATGTAGCACATTGAATGTGTTCTAGTATTTGTATTTGATCATTCAAGGTAAGCCAGATTTGGATGATAACACAAAACTCTTCATGTCTTAAAACCTGATGTGAGACCGTTCGATAGTCCCTTGTTCGCAAAAGGAGGACAATCAGATTCTGCCTGCCTTCTGTACATGTTTGTGTGCTAGTTAGGGTTTTCGGTTTTGCTATGTTTCCCCCCATCGGCAAAGTTATGATCCGCAAATTTTGTCGGGGTTGGTCTCGCAATGCACCCTTGGGGGAAAATTTTGATCCTTAGGTGCCCCGTTTTCAGTTTTTTTATAATAGGTTGACCCGCTTCCAAAATTTAGGTTACCATAAGCCACTCTTTGTTTTGCAGCTGCTGTAAATGCCCCTAAGGGTATTTCGTGTTTGCTGGTTTTTCCATTCCGCCTTTACTTATATTGTCTCTCTTTAACATACTAAATGATTCTGTCATTTTTTCTGACGTCTACTTCATATGGTCCCGTCATTTATGCAAATGAATAGGACCCTGTTGCAAACATTGTCTTTTTCCGGTGATGCATTCCCCGGCTTTTTCGATAAAAGGCGACGCGCAAAATGTTTTCCGCACAACTGTTAACTTTGTCGGGCATGACGTTCCAAAAGTGGACAAATCGATGCGTGAGAACGTTCTTGAACGTCGATTACTATATCGTCGCTTATCAGGTGGTGTTTTAAAGTTTTCATGCGATGTTGGCGCGTTAGCCTACCTTGTCAGAGTGTGTACTTCGCAGCTTCAATGTAATGTTTCCACTGAGGTCCCCGTTTGTGGGTTTGTTTGGCAAATGCTTGTTGAACGGTAAAAAAAGTTCGTACTCATCTCATGGTATGTACTAATCGTGATGTTTCTATGATGATTATTTCTTCTACATGTCTGCACAGTTCATGCACGTGCATTCATGTCCTTTCCGATTGGTTCGACATTGATGTGTTACGTGTTCAGGGGTCTGACATCCAATTGTACGTCGCCGCCAAAATTGTACGCGGTAGCGACTCAGAAACGCCGGAAGTTGTTTTTTTTTTTTTTCCGCTCTTTTGTACTACTCCATTTCTTGGAATTTTAACTGTATGTTAACACATTTTCTACATAGAATTTGTACCGTTTGATCGGATTCCCCGTTTCCAGCCGGTTCAATGTTTTCTTTTACATCGCCCAGAAATCGTTGTTGGCCTCCAATTCACCTTCCGTCGTCGTTCGATGCATGTCCGGTCGAGGCCCCATCGGTCCCGCGTGCTCCTGTCTGGTCCGTTTGGCCCACTTAAGCGTCGGGCCCCACTCATTAATTTCTTTTGGCCTCTACCTTCGTTGTTGTACGCGGTGGTTGGAAGAAGTCGCAACTTCGGCCGGAGGTAGCGACGGGAGCGCGTCCACAACGTTCGAGTGCCCGCTGCCACAACACTCAGTAAGTCGCCACGTACTAGGGAATGTAAGCGGCCAGGTAGGGGGCATGCAGGTCAGTATGGACGCTGACTGCCAGGTTGCCCGCCGCACATGCTCGCTGGGTTGGGCGGTAAACGGTGTCGCCCTCGCCAAGTCAGACTCGGGTGGGCAGGAGGGTTGGGATGTCCCGTTCTGCTTTCAATGACTTTCACTTGCCGCTGAAGTGGCTCTGGCGGTGTGGCCATACTGCACCGTGTTGTACTGGCTCGGATAACCTGGCCTGGGCTGGGTACGGCTGGCCTGGCCTATGGTCGCTGGTCCGGGCTGCGCTAGGCTGGGCTGGGCCGGCCGGGCTGGGCTGGGCTGGGCTGGGCTGGGCTGGCCTGGGCTGGGCTGGGCTGGGATGGGCTGGGCTGGGCTGGACTATGCTGGGCCGGGCTGGGCTGGGCTGGGCAGGGCTGGGCTGGGCTGGGCTGGGCCGGGCTGGGCTGGGCTGGGCCGGGCTAGGCTGGGCTGGGCTGGGCTGGCCTGGGCTGGGCTGGGCTGGGATGGGCTGGGCTGGGCTGGACTATGCTGGGCCGGGCTGGGCTGGGCTGGGCAGGGCTGGGCTGGGCTGGGCTGGGCCGGGCTGGGCTGGGCTGGGCCGGGCTAGGCTGGGCTGGGCTGGGCTGGCCTGGGCTGGGCTGGGCTGGGATGGGCTGGGCTGGGCTGGACTATGCTGGGCCGGGCTGGGCTGGGCTGGGCAGGGCTGGGCTGGGCTGGGCTGGGCCGGGCTGGGCTGGGCTGGGCCGGGCTAGGCTGGGCTGGGCTGGGCTGGCCTGGGCTGGGCTGGGCTGGGATGGGCTGGGCTGGGCTGGACTATGCTGGGCCGGGCTGGGCTGGGCTGGGCAGGGCTGGGCTGGGCTGGGCTGGGCCGGGCTGGGCTGGGCTGGGCCGGGCTAGGCTGGGCTGGGCTGGGCTGGCCTGGGCTGGGCTGGGCTGGGATGGGCTGGGCTGGGCTGGACTATGCTGGGCCGGGCTGGGCTGGGCTGGGCAGGGCTGGGCTGGGCTGGGCTGGGCCGGGCTGGGCTGGGCTGGGCCGGGCTAGGCTGGGCTGGGCTGGGCTGGCCTGGGCTGGGCTGGGCTGGGATGGGCTGGGCTGGGCTGGACTATGCTGGGCCGGGCTGGGCTGGGCTGGGCAGGGCTGGGCTGGGCTGGGCTGGGCCGGGCTGGGCTGGGCTGGGCCGGGCTAGGCTGGGCTGGGCTGGGCTGGCCTGGGCTGGGCTGGGCTGGGATGGGCTGGGCTGGGCTGGACTATGCTGGGCCGGGCTGGGCTGGGCTGGGCAGGGCTGGGCTGGGCTGGGCTGGGCCGGGCTGGGCTGGGCTGGGCCGGGCTAGGCTGGGCTGGGCTGGGCTGGCCTGGGCTGGGCTGGGCTGGGATGGGCTGGGCTGGGCTGGACTATGCTGGGCCGGGCTGGGCTGGGCTGGGCAGGGCTGGGCTGGGCTGGGCTGGGCCGGGCTGGGCTGGGCTGGGCCGGGCTAGGCTGGGCTGGGTGGGGTTGGGCTGGGCTGCGTGGGGCTGGGCTGGGCTGGACTGGGCTGGGCTGGGCCGGGGGGGGTTGGGTTGGGCTGGGCTGGGCCGGGCTGGCCTGGGCTGGGCTGGGCTGGGCGGGGTTGGGCTGGGCTGGACTGGGCTGGGTGGGATTGGGCTGGGCTGGGCTGGGCTGGGTTGGGCTGGGCTGGGTTGGGCTGGGCTGGGCTGGGCTGTGTTAGGCTGGGCTGGGCTGTGCTGGGCCGGTCCGGGCTGGGCTGTGTTGGCCATCATGGACGCCAGTGGCCACCTGTCATTGGTTGCCTTTTTTGAACACTGCCTTGAACTGTGCATGTGGTACCGGAGCAAGTGGGGATGTACCCGCGCTTGTGCTTCACACCTCCGTAGTCTGTGATCGAGGAATACTGCTACATGAGCCATTGTGGGCATATTGCTCATGTTCGGAATGCTCACAACCTCATCGCCACATGGCGTGTGAGGAATCCTAGTTGGCACACATGATGCTTGCTGAAGACCTTGGGCTGCGTCGGGCGCAATTGAGAGAGGAACGTGCGGATTTTGTGGAGTGGTGGAGCATGCTGCATAGGCACATCATCCATGAGATGCACGTGGGCATGGATTTCCTTAGTGAGGCAAGTCAGCTCCATGGTGAGCTTTGTACATTGCTCGAAGCCGAGTTTGAAAATCCTGAGGAGTGTGCAGTGGCATTCAGCGAGCATACTTTCATCAATGGAAGAATGCGCGAAAGGCATGCGGAATGGCTTCTGATTCAAAGGTGTTTTGAGTGTCAGTTATCATGGGATGCTAGTCTAGCTAGGCGAGAGCGAGCACTCGTGAAGATGGAGGAGAGAATATTGTCTGTCGTGATGTAACAATTTCATTGCCATTCACTATATAGTTCTCGTTCTCTTCTCGTGTACAAAATATTGTGAACTTTGCAGGACAATCATGGTACAACTCTTCATTACTAACGATGCGCCACTCTTTGCTTTCATTTTGGGCTTCATTTTGGCATGCTTGTCATCGCTAATTAGAGAGGCACACTACTGTCCTGCTTGCACAAGGGTTGTGTTGAGAGAAGAAGTACGACAAGCTTATAATCGTGGTTATTACGTCGGCAGACGAACCGTGCCTATTCATGCAGCTTGAAATGGGCGAATTCAACTATGATTCGAAGCATAAATGCTCTTTGTGTACATACAGTTTGCCATGTACATGCAAATTTCCATTTATGACAGTACTTAACAAAACATGACACCTTCCATAATTTGTTGGCTCATTGGAAAAATCTGTACATCCAAAGTCGTAAACAATTAAATTCACATCGTCCAATCCAAGCTTGTACTTTTGCGACTGTTTATCAATTTTATACAACTTGGAACTATGACATTTAAGTACTACACGAACACATGGATGTTAACATGAACTCTCATTACAAAAGCCTATGGTCCTATCCATCAACAACCTGACATGCAAATGCCAACTCTGTGTTTGCATCATCATGTGCGTCTGTGTCATACTCATCACCAGTGAAGCCATCACTCTAGGAATCATCATCCTCGGTCTCTTCCCCACTTTCATAGTGGGCATCCCTCTCTTCACCACGTGCAATCTCTGCTGCTCTTGCCGCAGCCAATGCTGCAGGAGAGGGTTGTGCTGGGTTGCGACAAAAGTGCATGGCATGGCCTCGCAGTCCACATCGGCGACAAATGACATTGGCCCGCCGCCGCGCATTACGTTGCTGCCTTGCAGAGCGCGGTCGACCACGACCCCGTCTGGTGGGCGGCGGGTTCCAACCGTCCTCAGCATATTGCACAGTGCGCAAGGACACACTTGGCATTGTCTGTCAGTACGTGTGACGCAACATGTCCACCGTGAGATGAGGGTCACAATAGTGTTCGGGGTTTTCACCGATGTGCAGCAACAGCCCTGTTGCATGAACACACGGGACGCCGTACTCCTGGAACAAACCACAGCTGCATGTCCTCCTCTCGTAGTCAACTGTCCATGGTAAATCACTGTGTTGGCCGCGTATGCTACCTGTCAGTGGTCCAGTCTGTGTGACAGTGTACGCACGTGCATCACGAATGCCACTCACAATTCGTTCATACGTTTTGCCAGCCAACATCTCCGGCTCAGCTGCAGCAGCGCAGGCACGATTGTCAAATGGTTTTTGTGTATATGGCCACAGAGAGTAGAAGCAATACACGGGGTAAGCGCTGCGTGCCTCGCGAATGCGTGCGTTCAAACTCTCTACAGCATTGCTCGTTGTATTTCCACCGCGTGGCACCAGAAAGTATAGCACACTCCAATGCTCAGGTGGCATACCTCCCCCATCTCCCAAACTGCAAACATACTCAAAAGCATCAAAGTTGCAATCTGCCAACCGAATTCTCTGTCGCTCAAATTCTGGCTCCGTGCGTGCATGAGCCAATGCTTAAAAGCGCTCTGCAGCAGCGGCGCCAAAATGCTTCTTCACATTCTCGCGAATGTGGTAGCAACACCATGCGTGTCCAACATGCAACATGTACACTTCAACATCATTGATCAAACCACGCGCACGATCAGTAATGACTACTGTACCTTCCTATACAACGGTAGGGTACGTTGCAGTTAACTGTGTGCAGAACCAGTTCCTCTCCTCGTTTTCTACAGGAACGAGCGTCCAACACATGGGTACCGCATGATCGTTTGCATAAAAAATATTGAGCAATGAGCAAGACTTGGCTGAAACCATTCTGTAAAAGAGTTCCGTCTATTGTTACTATGCAACGACAGTGTGCAAATGCCCCACGCGATGCCCCTAAGGCATAAAATGCGCGACGGAATCGCCCATTCCGATCTTGCTCAGCCACCACATGTGCTTTGGGGTCCACCCTTTTCATCTGCACGTCGTAGGGAACACAAAGCAAGACATTGGATGAGTTGGACATTATACATGCAAGAGTGTTGAACGCAAAGTGGAGTCTAAAACACGAACTGACAATGTTGTGGTACTAACCTCGGCGCACAGAGTTGGGAATAAGGCCCACGACATGTTGAGCTCACCCATAATCTCGACAATGGCCCGTCTCTTTGCACGATTCAGCACCGGATACTCCGCCTGCTCGCCGGTGTGCACGTACAACACCTGACGTAGAGTGGTTGCGTCCACCGTGATGTTCCTCTCCACCACATCACGGATGTGATGAAGGACCCATCCCGCAGTGCGTAACGGGTTCCCACGTGATGCAAACGGCTGGCAACGGTGCCCATCTACGTAGGAATGTAGCCCTGCAGCTGTTGCCAACGCGCGCGCACCGTCCATGTTCAGTGCGCCGTACGACAATTGCCGCAGCGGACCACAATCCGCCCCGGTTCACTCTTCTCCCACCGCAACGGGAACCGTTGTGCTACGGCATAGTCTTCAATGGCCGTCCGACACTTGGCCATCGTTGCAAAGCACTCGCCGGGAGGAAAGCGCACGGGCGGTGGCGTGTCACATGGGCGCCCAGGGACACCTGGTGGCTGTACCTCCTGGATTGGTAGTGGGGATGGCTCGTCCTCCGACGACCCTCACGCTCGAGGTAGACCGACAAGGACAAGGCGGAAAAAAAATTCACACAGTTGGTGCCCTGCCCTCCCCTGTCCCTGCCCTACCCTGCCCTGCCCTTACCCTACCAATACCCAACCCTGCCCTTCCCTGCCTTGGTCTGCCCTGCCCTTCCCTGCCCTGCCCTGCCCTGCCTTGCCCTGCCCTGCCCTGCCCTGCCCTGCCCTACCCTGCCCTGCCCTACCCTTCCCTGCCCTCCCCCACCCTGCCCAGCCGTACCCTGCCCTTACCCTGCCTTGCCCTGCCCTGCCCTTACCTTGCCCTGCCCTTACCCTGCCCTGCCCTGCCCT
>SZWC01000721.1:67864-88021 GCA_023375785.1 Penium margaritaceum
TGCCACAAACCATGGCCACCATGCACCAAGCAATGCCACAAACCATGGCCACCATGCACCAAGCAATGCCACAAACCATGGCCACCATGCACCAAGCAATGCCACAAACCATGGCCACCATGCACCAAGCAATGCCACAAACCTACGTGTTACACTCCAACTTCTCCTGCTGCACCTGCTGCTGCTGCTGCTGCTGCTGCTGCTGCTGCTGCTACTGCTTCTGCTGCTGGCAGAGCAGCAGCAGCAGCAGCAGCAGTGCTAACGAGGGTCTCTCGCAGATGCCTTGGTTGTTGCTCACCTGAGTGACCAAGTGGGGCAGCTGCTTGTGCACCTCCATGCAGACGTGCGCTCCGATGGAGTGCCCCACCAGCACCCACTGCTGCTGCTCGCCCGCTGCGCGTGCTGCGCCGTTTCCTGTCAGCCCCCCGTTCCCTGCCCCGCTGTGTGCACGAAGGCCCCCATCACTGCACCCCCGTGCCACTGCAGTCGGCGCAGCAGCAGCAGCAGCAGCAGCGACGGCGCCGTTCCCACCTCTTCCCTCCCCAGACAGCCTGGCATCTGCGGCCGCGGCAGCAGCATCGGCAGATGCGGGCACAGCGCACCGCAGCAGCGGTTCTACGCCGGCCAGGAAGTCCACCTTGTGCCGCACCTGCTGCTGCAACGAGAACACGCGGCCCTTCTCCCAGTCCGCCTGCGTGTGCGCCACGTGGCACACGCACACCACCGTGCCTGTGCGCTCGGGGCCCAGACAGAGGCACAGCTCGCGCAGATAGTCCACGTAGTAGTCCACCACGCCAGGGTTCCCCGGGACCACTAGCACGTTGACACGTGGCGGAGACTTCCCAGCACTTGTGTCTGAGCCCAGACCGCTGCCCTGCCTGCCCTTGCTCTCCATCCCCGCTGCTGCTGCTGCTGCTGCTCGCACCGCTGTCTCCTCTTCACACCCTGCTCCTGCCAAGCCTCGTTCGGGGGCTTGTGCTTGCCTGCTGCCACCCTCGGAGAAGGAGGCCAGCAAGAGCTCTGTCATGAGGCCCTCAGCACCCACCCTCACCAGCAGCTTGCGCACCACGACGACGTTGTTGTCGTGCGACCGCTCCGAATCCTGAAGGTTGACGTCAGCGGAGGGCGTGAGCAGAGCAGAAGCTTCCACCGGTGCTTCCGTTTGGGGAGAGCCTGCTGCCCCTGCCTCCCTCTCCCATCCTCCACCCCCTCCTCCTCCTCCTCCTCCTCCTCCTCCTCCTCCCCCCCGCCCCGATCCTCTGCGTTTGGCTGCGTCGGTTCCTGATCCCACGGCCATGAGGGGAGAGCTGTGAGTGGACGGGGTGCGAGATCTGAACCCAAGTCTCGCCAGGGTAAGGGGAGGAGGTTGGGCGCAATGGCAACGGCAGTTGCGATGGTATGAGGGGGAGGAAGCAGTCTGGCCCGCGAGCGACAGCGCAGCACGGGCGCCTGAGGGCGGCGGGCGCGAGGACGTGACGGCCTGGCCCGGCTGACCGATGGGAAGGCTCAGGCCGGGCCTGTGCTGCTGATATCCTGCGGCGGATCCCTGGGTGGCGCCACGTGGCGAGATGGCGCCGGTGGCGATGGCGGTGGCGGCGGCGGCGGCGGAGGAGGATGCGCGGTGAAGACGGCCGCACGCGGATGCGGATTGCTCGGCGGTGGTTCGGAAGGGCGGAGTGCGGCTACGTTCTGCGATGTCCGCGACTCTGCAGCTGCTGCTGTTGCTTCTGTAGCTGTTGTGCCTCCACGAACATACCACTGATCGCCCTGGCGCAGCAGCTGCGGCTGTCACTGCTGCTGCAGAATGCCGCAGCTGGAGCGCGTGGGCCACCATCCACAGGCGCGGTGCGGCGCACGACTGGCAGAGATGGGACAAGCGGGAGAGGAGAGGGAGAGCGCCAGGAATGGCGGGTAGCCGGCAGGTGTGGGAGCAAGGCGAGGGTGAGCAGGCCCGAACCTATCCAGATCAGGAAGGAGGAGAGGAAGGGGGAGGAGGGCGAGGGGTTGGGGCGTGCGGTGGCAGAGGGGGAGTTGACGGTGCCCCGTGGCAGTGCACGCGGCTGCCGCGCATCATATGGTGCTGCAGTCTGCGCCTTGCTCCGCGAGATCCGTGCGCGACTCGGGGCTTGCAAAATGCCATGCGACGGAAACACAGAAAGAGGATGGGTCAATGACTTCAGTATGAAAGACAAAAAGTGTAGTTGTCATACATTTCTTTGAAAACTGCCACTTGGAAAGTTCTAAAATACAAGGGTATGACCAGATACCCACTGATTTCGAGAATAGGACCCCCATATCCAGTGACCGCTCTTTGACAACCACATACCCAGTGGATTTAAACTTGAAGACTGATACATCCACAAGCCGAATAAAAACAACGACGTGTAAAAAAAGCACGCAAACACCATGTTGTCGTTGCATGAAATGCAGAGTCGGAGTGATGACGTCATCAGGCCCCTTCAACAATCCCAAACCCCACTTTTGAGGTGTTCGTGATTCTTCAGAGGGAGGGGGGGTTGCGTGAGGCTTGCGGTAGGTGTCCAAGACACCCCATGCCTTGAAAGGCAATCTGCTGGGCCCCGGTATCGAGAAGCCCGACAGATGCCTACGGAAAAAAATAAAACCCTCCACTCGAAATGTACTTCGGGGTTGGGTTTGAAAGGGTTTGTCGTGCGAACCTAAGGTGTTTTATGTGCCGTGAAATAAATCTGAAAATGGGCGTTTTTGCTCAATCACGATCGATTAATGACCCTTATTTTTCTTCTTCTTTTTTACGCGCCAACCCCTATTACAATGTAAGGCTTTATCTTTTGAACGGGCAGAGCCCGCGGAATACCCTACATTGTAATAGGGGGCTCGCACGTCCAGAAAAAATGAAGAAAAAGGGTCATCGCTCGATCGCGATCATACGAGGGAGCGAGGGTTGTCATCGAGCGATGATCACATGACCCTCCTTGCCATGCTTGATCATCGACGCATGTTGCTAATCAAGCATGGAAAGCCATGATGGAAACCTTGTTCATTTTTTTGAAGTGCTGGATATGGAAGACATAAATTTCCGCTCATGGATATGACAGGGTCAACCCTTCCGGCACGTTGATGTTATGGTTATCTTAGCCCTATAAAATACGTGCAGATCCAGGAATTGCCTGTGGGAGACTCATGTAGCCAAAGCCAATCAACAAAGTTCCAGATGATGCATAAAGAAACACATCTCATCATGAAAACTAGTTTTGTAAAAATAACAAAGATTCATGGAAAATTTTGACCAAAGGCCTTAATTAGAAACATGTGCATGTTTAGAATCCTCTTTCCTTCAATCAATAAGAAAACATAGCATGAATTCATTGCATACTTCAAAAAATCTCAAATTATTTTGATGAAAAAACATCAATTGTTCAAAGTACATGCTTAAAAGAGATAAAAATACATAAAAACATATAAATTGATGTGTAAATAGAGAATGTTAATACACCTATGAAAAAGAAACTTCACAAAGTCGATTTGACCATGAGAATTTATATCCTAATACCCTACCTCATTTGAGGAACAATTGAAACCTGAAGATTAACTTGTACCCATTTCATTGGAAACAGGTGGATAAAAATGTTTGAGAACTCAGGATCAGAATAATCTCTAATTATGGTATTATGGATAATCATAACATCCATTAGATTAGTTGGTAAAATGCAACACACACACACACACACACACACACACACAAACACACACACACACACACACACACACACACAAATGTATGATTTCCATAAGTTGAACGTGAAAGAAAACACATTCATAACAATAAAAATCAAAATGATACACCTATATTGATTTCCATGCTTGATTTATGTTAGTTTTTACGACAACAAACAAGGGCTAAGACCCTTACCAATGATGGAGTGAATGATTTTTGGGCTAATTGACTGATTTAGGACAGCACAATTGACACTCGAGTTGGAAGCGTTAACAATATTGTAGGGATCTTTCCCTGAATATACTCAGTATGTCTAGCTTCAAGTCATACCGAGTTTCCTCCTTCAGATGACCATATTTTCCCTAATGAAAACATTTCTTAAGGTTATGGAATTTGGTTAGTGTGCAAGCATGCGCAAGAGGACACCATATGTCTCCAAGAAGTGAAACCTATATCATACAACACATGAGTGATTATTGATTTAAATCACATATAATAGTGTTGGAAGGAAAGATAACGATCAAGGCAACAAGTGGGGTCTACCATACACAAGGATTTTTTAGTCACGACTCAATATGTATCTCTCATTACCATGTGGACAACCTACATGGTGAGCTCCTGTAAGAGCTTCAAGGTGACGACAATCCACGGACCACATGTAACCATCTGGTAGCATCAACGGAGTAATAGCATAGCCACTACCAAAAGTGGCGTATGGAGAAGTGCCACCCTAGAACTTGATGAAGCTTCCTTAGGAAGGAAGCTTCCCATGTGGCTTGGGTATAAGCTAATGAACAACCAAGGTGGAGACGATACTTCCACATAAAGGAAGCTTCCATGTGGAATAATTTTCCTCAATTAAGGGTTCCAAACATCAATGATTCAAGTTCATAAAAAAGGGATGTTAATTTGAGAATTATGGTTACGGTGATCAACGACTCTCTTTGAACCATGAGAGGCCATAAGATTGAAAGATTTAAGGCTTGGTGATGGATGACATCTACAAAGACACTTGGCCAACTATAGTGTAAGGATGAAGGTTATGATGAACTTCACTATGTACATTAGAAAGCTTCCACAACCACAGCTAAGGTAATCAACTTGCCAAGGCCACAAGAAAAGAAGGCGGTAGTTGTGGTGTACTCAATGGGAAATCTACAAAGCTCTATGAACTCTAATACAATCTCTAGGACCCCTCTAATTTTGGCTTTTCCTGTTTACCTTGATGGAGGACACTTAAATGTCTCTCTAAGACCATTGGGAGGCTAGCTCTACCTGCTAGCATAGATGTAGAACACCCCTCAAATCCCCCTTGAAGATACCCTACTGCTCTTGGATTTCAATGAATGGAAAATTGCCAATTATAAAATCTATGAATTAGACGAGATTTTTCAGGTTTGAATTATATTGGTAGTCCTTAATGGTCGAATCTGCATCAAATGTTACCTTTATTTCAATGTTTTATATGGATAAAAACACCATTGAAGTTTCAAATCCTTTAGCCTTCTACATGAAATTCGAGTTCAATTGTTTATATGGTATGTAAAATTCATTGAACGAAAAAGTGTATCACATTCAATCAACTTAAAAAAAATTAATATCGAAATCCAAGATTAGTAGGGTATACCTTGCCTCAAAATTTTGAAACCAGAATTTTGTAAAAGAGAGGGAATATGCTTTGTTTGCTTATGGGAACAGGTTAATGTTGACGTGTGCGTCACTTTCAGGTCTGACACCCAATCTTGAGAAGTGGGAACATGGGAAGTCGTTGGAAGTAAGGTTGACTTCCAAAGAAATGTATGGACTCGGTATGTATTTGAATGTCATAAGTGACTTTTTAAATTTTTTAAGGCAAGTCTCCCTTGGAATACTTTCATGGAAGTCACGAGTAAATTTTGCAATATGAAGTATGAATTTCAATAGATCTGTTGGTTAGATATCTTTTTTCCTCAAACCTTACATTTGGAAATTTTAATTCAACGCGTTAAATATTGCGCTCGCACTATCTACTAGTGCTTTGAAAGAAAGTTGAATTGTGCACCCAACCGTATGTCAGATGTTGCCCCCTTTTGCAGATACGTGTGCAACACTGCTTTCTATTGATGAGCACTAACTTAGTTGACCCATCGCGTCGATCATGATAAACTAAGCTCACACCAACGCCAACTTCATCCCCGTCTAGCCCGTCTAGTTCCCATGGAGGCACCTACCATCTCGTTTACCATGTGTGACGTATATATTTCCATCCATGATCTTCTGAAAACGTCCACCGTCGTGAAATTATTTGTTACTTATACAAAAAAATTGTCGAGGTGGAACGTACATGGGAGGAGACACACCAAAAAGTATACCGGTACATCCACAACTTACATGCCACTTACCACAAGCAGTGGTGTCTTATTCGTGGCAAAAATGTCCTAAAGAGCTCCCATGGAAAAAATATGAGGTTCAACTCACGGACATGCATTGGTGGTGACCTTCATGACATGGAGAGGCTTGTAATCCATGTGCTTGGCCCTTCCTATCCCCTTGTGACAGATTATCCAACCCTAGCCTGACAGATGGATGTCTTTGCGCTTGATTTGGTGGCTAAAACTTCTTCTATACCACCTTCTCTTGCATTAGATGAGCATTCATTTGGTTTTTCCAAAGGCACCCGACTTGATGGACATGGAAAAGGTTGGTGGATTAGTGAGCGTGATGTGCGTCTAATGCATGAGGCAGTTGCATATGGTGACTTGAATCGCAAGTTGCATAGGTGGTTGGCAAAGATGGACAATGATGTTGCACGCAATTTGACAAATTCATGGGTCCTTGTCAAATCCCTCGTTGTGATATAAGTGAAAAGTGACGTGTGGCAAGGTGTGGGACCATGCACGTGAATTGATTGGCCATAGCGGATTTCAGTTCAATTGAATGACGTGGAAGATTCAAATAAGCCTTGGCAAGTGGGATGAGAACAAGAATAGTAACCCTAAGCACGAGAGACTATATGTATTGTCCATGCCGTGGTTTGGCAATGCCACCACCTTCTTCTTCGCGAATAAGGTGGCAGGTGACAATGTCATTTACACATCAGTAGAAAACACAGCACCGCCCATGCCACCCTATGTAATGAATAACCAAGGCCTGTGTAACAATCAAAATGGTGAAATAAGTGTTCTTCTAAGGCTTACATCAAGCAATAGATCAACCGGTCTGAGAAATTCCTCAACACGCTACCAAACTGATGTAAGTCCTAAAGTATTACGGACACAACTCTCCTTTATTCATGGCATTGCAAAGTATGGACAAAGACACGGGTCTCCATCTTTATGACAAGCTTTCCTTGTTAGACCATCTGAAAAATGCTTACATTAAAGAAAATTAAGCTTGAGAAAATCACAGTAGTTGCGCTTAGCAAGCGTCTGTCCATGTGTGTTGTAGGTTGTGATCCATCCATAGGACATAGTGTTGTGGCTAATGAAATACTTTTTGGTACTGATGAGGGTGATTTAAAGGAGAGGAGGATGTGTTCATTGAGAGGCATGCAAATGATGAAGAGGTAGCAAGTGCATTAGGTGAACTCTTCATTACCATTGGTAAGGCTGCAAAGTGTACGACCATGCATGAAGACCTTGAAGAGGAAGTAGATTACTTTTGTCACATTCAGAAGATACATTTATCATGAAGTGACTGTTCTTGTTCTCGCAATGATTTTCCATGAACAAGTACATGAAATGAGGAATCAGATCCTTTCGTTACATTAGCATGGTATAAGTGGCACTTGTCTTGTGATATGCGAACACGCGAAGCCCTTGCTTGCTACAATCCATGACCATCCGGATCTCTAAATTCAATTCTATAGTCGATGAATGTTGGCAAGTCTCTCACTCCCCATCCTCACCTATGTCATGATATTGTGCATAAAAATTTAAAGAGCATGAAAAATCTTTTGAATCTCTAAACAAATTACGCTACGTCCCTCAGAATCCTAAACCTAACCTTGAAAATCTGAAATACTTGCTCAATGTAAATCTCACAATTGTGTGTATTCTGTTCAAAATCTCCTTTTGAGACTAGGTAGTTAAATGGCCTGGCCAAAGCTTTTGTAGGTGATGTCTCACACTTATGATAAAAAAGACCAAGTTGTGATCAGAAGATGCCAACACATTCTAGGTTACTTGCTAATGATCATGGATGTATGCGGTGCAATTGTGCAACCAATGATAACTGATGGGTAGGTTCTGTTAATTGCACCCACTCAATGTTCAAACTTAGGTAGAAACTATTAACGATCAAGCCACGAGATATGATGTGATGTTTGTGCATGTGGTAGATGGATGATTGGAGAAGCAATTTCCACCAAAGCATGAGTAACATTGTAGACCACATGTAATAGACATGGGGTGCCACATTGAAACCGTTCCATTTGTTAACATAAGCTCATGCCAAAACATACACAAGACATGCAAATTAGTACCTTCTCTTCCATTCTAACATAATTGCCCTATAGTGATGTCCTAATGCAAAAGAATGCAATCAAGACAACCTATGATTCAGCATATGGCTGAATCATGTTGAATAGGACTAGCATATGGCTTGTGTTATGCACACGTGCCCACTTTACATGGGCAAGGCACCGTCCATCATTGGACACCAACTTAGACTCCTTATGATGTTTTCCATGAGGTCAATCAACAGTTCTTGCAATAAAGCTATCAATTCAGCATGTAGATCTATGGTGTAATGGATGAACACTTGTCTTGTAGTAGCGAATGACGAGAAACTATCCATCGTGGGTCGACTGGTGATTTGAATTGGAAAAGACAATGTAGTAGGTGTGGAAAACTTTACGATGTTCCTTTCATCTACTACAACTCGGTGTGGTTTCATGGAAATGACCGCTAAGGGTGCATACTAACACACAGAACTCCATATTTCATTCAACTGTTGTCAAGACACTATTTAACTAGTGGTCACGGGATCGACGATGGAAACTAATGGATAATCACTTGTTTTTGGTAATAATCCTCGCAATGTGTGGGAAGTTTTATTAGGAGAAAGAAGGGAACACAACTCGAATTCCGAAACCAAATCAGGAACTCGGCTTCTATTCACGATTTGTTCGCTTGATTCTCCATCTTAAACTTCTAAATTCGGAGACACGAAATCCTAGAAGACCCTTGTTAACTTGGATCTACCTAACAACATGGGTAGTGAACCTTAAAAAAATTCCGACAAAGGCTTGGCTCTCTATACTAGGTTCGGAGTAGGATGATCTGTCTGTTCGTGGCTACTTTACCATAAACTGGCCTCTCCAAGACTAACCACACTCTAAAACAGATCTTTTGAGAATCCCATAAGTCTAGTAGTGTCTGCCAACATGGCCAGGAAGTGGCCTTCAAATCTTGTAGACCTTCCATTGCTCAATGGTGGCTGTACCGAGATCGTTGTGTGGTTGGACGTAAAGGTGTAAAGAAGCGATGTGCGAAAATGTGGGGCCTAGAGATGCTTCCAATTGTAAAGATCAGCTCTATTTATTTGCTCTTCCTTGTACATCTGTTATACTTATAGTTTGTACTTTGAAAAAGGCTCAATTAACCTCTTTTGCTACCACAAGCCACCGAGCAAATGTGTAATGCATGCTCCTTGGGAACATTTAACGTCCTAAGGCAGCAAGGCATCCCCTAGCTATAAGAATGGATCTGCATTGAGGTAGTTAGTCATTCCCGCATATGCCTCGAATTCTGAATAGTTAATACAAACTATAATTAATCAGTAGTTGATCTTATACAATAGCAAAGGAAGAAACATAAGTATTTAATGGAAGAACCTAGGAGTCTGCACAGGAAAAACGTACAAGTATGATACATAGAATTTGTAGGCTATGAAGGCTAGCATTTCTCTTGGCCAATAGAGGACAAATGCGTTACTCGGCCAAAAGAGACATTATGGCAAGGTTCTTGGTGAAGTCTCTAAGTTGAATAGCCACCACGAGAGCCTTCACCCAAGTTTTAAGGCCTTACGAGGCATATGGTAGCCATGGAGGGGTCACTAAGAGAGGAATGGTTCTATTCAAAGGCTTATGCATAGTTTTCTTTCAAACCAATAAGATTATTGCAAGATCAGAGTTTCTTTGTCTTTATATGTACAAGCCTTACAAGTTGACCACCAGAAGAAGAAGCTTTTTTTTCATGATTTAAAGTTGCTACCTCTTGTGCCTTTCTTAGAAGAAATTTTCTGTCAAGGGAAGCTTCCTCTAGATTTGATTTGTTACTCATGCTTGTATTGCAAGAGTGGATAAATCCTTCTAAAGGAAGCTTGAACATGCCTTGATTTGCAACTACACTAGGAGGTTGCTTTGATTTATTGCTTCCTCTCCAAATGGTTGAGAATTCTATCGTAATACATTGAATATTTTGATCAAGACCAAGTTGAAGCTTACACGAGACCATCCCATACACATCAAAGGCTAAGGGGTTCGAGCATTATTTACGTGACACAATGTAAATCTCATTTTCAAAGCACATGAAGCCTGCCTTGTCAACTAAATGGTTGCTTGACTAAGGTCGTGCGCATCATTGTGTCCTATGTTGCTTCCCTCCCTTTTTGAGGTAGCTAGGGGCATGTAGAAGCATTTTGTGCATGCCAATACACAATAATGTAATGTAAGGCCTTTAGAAAGATTAAAATCTAGATGCATGATTCTATCTATCTTATACAGTTGAAAATGTACAATAGCCATTTACCAATCAAAATCACCATTAAATTGGAAACATTTCTTATAATTCTCAAATTTTACGTTCTTATTCACTATAATGGAGCTTGAAATTAACTCATTAATGACGCATTCAACACTGATTGATGTTGGTCACAAGTGAAACAAAGGAAGGATGGTTTGTTGCCTATGCCATCATAAAAAAGATGCAATTTGTTTCAATTCATTCCTTTCTATTTGGTGCACAACCCCCAATGAACTCTTTGAGATTTCTAGATTTGTTCTTCAAATATTTGAAATCGATTAGGCATTTTTAATCGTGTTCAATTTATATGCAACACATTTGGCGTATGATATATATAGAGACTTGAGTAATATCCATGAATTTTCATTAAGTGGTAGCCACCTATTCACAAGGAAAAGCTATGTACACGAAACATGTTCCTTAGGAATTGGTTGTCACATACTTGAATGGAAAGACATATGAATTTCTAGGTCAAATGTACCATGAACATGTTTCTCCAAGATATTTCCATCGACTATTTTGCAAAGAAAAAAAGTGATTGATTTTGGTAATTTATACATAACTACGTAGAAGTCAAGTAATGTCTTGAATTGATTGATTATTTCATAATGGCGGCAATATACGGAACTCTCCTACCCCCCATAATTTTGAGTGCATTAGAGTAATTTGCAAGTACATGCATTGTACAACAGGTTTTCTAGTACACTAATATTCTATGGAGATCAGTTTATTCTTCACATCTCCACAAGATACATGGACTATATATGGCTATCCCAATACACTTTGGAATTGGGGTGGAAGTCAGCTTGGGTTGTGGATGCCCCCAACCCTAGAATGGTAGTGTATGGGAAACTTGTAGAGTTATGGTTAATCACCCTTAATTCATACACTCGACAATTGTTACATCAAAAAGTGTATTCTTATGTGCAAACATTTTTCAAAAACTATCACAATTAATTCATGTCACTAGACCCCACATATACATTCCTTTTATAAGGTGTTGTTTATCATGGATTATATGTTCTATGTACTAGTTTTTGTTAGAAGTCCATGTTCACTAATATGTTCACTACACAATACACTTTTCAATACATAGTTTTAGGGGTAAGGTGATTGGTCATATATGAACTTGTAGCACGGACGTGTATTCATTTCATCTGATGAAAACAAAACTATGCACAAATACTTCTTTGCTTCTCAACCACCAGTCTATGAAAATATCGTACTGAGGATTGAGGATCTGAATCATCTACCGATAGGAGAGGATTGAAAATTGGTGATCAATGATGGACAATCAACAATAATGAATACATACGTGAAGTAAACATGTGAGGAGATCTGACTAAAGAATAAACACCATGTAGTTGTGACCCCCCTCCAAACCATTGACTATATTTAAGAAGTGTAGGTGGTGCATGTTTTGTACAAAAACTAGGTCAATACACTTATGTGTCACGTGTATTAGTATATTCTTGATGTTTTCATTTCATACAATGACCATAAACACACTCCCAATACACTTCATCTTTTGGGAGGGTGCACATGGGATTCGCAAGTCCCCTAAAAAACATAGATTGTACTTATTAATTTTAGGAAGGATTTTTTTCATGTTATGGAAGAAAAGAAAAACAAAAAAGTATCTTTTGTAAAAAACCCCCAATCTATGACAGTTGAAGATTGATGATAAACGATCTGATCTTTAAGTCAAAGATGTCAATCGACGATCAATTATCAACCATGAACGATCGTCAAAACATAGGTGACATCAAAAGGTGAGGAGATTAGACTAAAAAACAACATTCATTAAGTCAGGACCCCCCCCCAAACCGTCAAATGTATTTTGCTTGTATAGCTGATGCGTGTATTTTATAGAAAGTTTCTTTGTAGACTATTGTATTGTGTACATCCGTATACATTTGCAAATAGTTTCCCACTTTTTGAGAAGCACGGTCTACATTTTCTATCCAAATACACTTTTAGTACGGGGAGCATGGGACACAAATGTCCCCGCCCAAATCTTGGAGTGAATTAGCAAAGTGAAGCTTGCAAGTTTATCCCATTTTAGTGAACAAAAAACAATTTCATATACTCATGTATCAGGAAAAAATTCCAAAAAAAATCTTGACTATCAGTGAACACCAATTGACCATCAGCAAAGCAAGTTGAAATTTAGTTAGGGCCTCGCTATTGTTAGGCTAAGCTAGAGACCAACCATGAAAATACTTAGATCTCACAAACCTCAGTGTTGATTTGGTATGCAAAAACTGAAAAACTGTTTCTATTTTAATTGAGTAAGGGTGCAAGATACCCCCTACAATGCAAGGGAACCTGTTACGCCGCAATACTATGGGGCCAAAAATGAGTCTAGGAAAGCAGAAACATGAAACCTAAAATCCTGGAACGAGACATCTGATGATTTCATTTTATACCAAGTTCCAAGTCTAGTATTAGGCATCATTGTTTTAAAATTTAGTGTCAATGTTATGATCTGAGTACAAATGTGTGTCCTCATCAACGAATATTGAATTGAGATATGAAAAACATAGCATGGTTGTTTAACGTGTGCACAACTGTAAAACTTCCAAGACAAATTGTGTGTTCAAGCATAGAAATGTAGATTTAGATATATGAATGGATGTAAAAAACTGAATTTTGACGTTACTTCCATAATGGGACCTCAAATCTAAAGGGATGCATTTCAAATATAAAATGCACAAAGAGTATTTTTACTAGTTTTTAATCAGAAAAGACAAAGATAAAACCCCAAATCCCTTAATAATATTCTTTTATTTGTAAAATAAATTATCCTAATTATTCCGTCAAATCAAAACCGAAATGTAGTGTTAAAGTTTTCCCAAAACATGCAAACCCATGATTATTCATCATAACCATGTTAGTCCCCATTCCCATGTGAAGTCCTAAATAACCTCATTTCAGCCATGTGGCCCTTGCATTAGTTTACTTAGCATATCCCACAATACTATAAAATCTATTAAGTTCAGGTATTGTTGAATCGTATAATCCCACATAAAGATAATTTTCAAGGGAATTTCCTTCAAAAGAGAAATTACACAACACATCAATATCAATACAAAAGGAGTAAAGTCCCAAATATCACAACGTTCGCTTTCACACTAGACTTATGTAACCCTTTCCAAGCCTTCAATCCCTACACCAAAACCCTCCTGTCATGCAGGTTAAATATTAATCTAATAAATTTCTAGTTTTAGTAGACCACACTGATATGATAGATCCATACATAGATACCACAAAAATATGAGAACCTACCATGTTTTACTTATAAATTTTGAGGTTCCTAAGGATTTTATGGCCAAGTTTTATATAAGTTCCCAATGAATCTATTCAATATGGCAAGATGCTAAGACACAACGGTCACAATAGTACAAAAACTGGCAAAACTACAGGCTTTTCTAATGTTTAGCATGGCACTTATCGTACTTTCCTTACATACATGTGATCAAAAGACGTCACCAGTAACCGAGGAATGTAGTGATAACATCATCACCTTAAACCCTTTACGTCTAGATTTAGAACATGAGAAAAATACACGCAAAAATGCTCTCAAGATTTTATGACAAGAAATACCAGTCTCTTGCTTTCTCAAATTGAATGAATCATTGCCAGGATTAGCTTCTTGGGTGGATGCCAAGAATGGTGGAAGGGGGAGGTTTGTGTTGGGCCTCCCACGGAAACATTTTGATGGGGAGCTGGCTTAGTACACTTTGTTTTCTCACACACAAGAGTGAAGTAAGGCCCCCTTCTTTGAAAGTGAAAAAAGTAATGTTAAATCACTAAAAAGATTGTAGTGTGTTGCACTAAGAAAGGAAAGCAGAGGTTTAAAGGACAATTCTATTCCTTCATGAAAAATTCTTCATGAAGGGCAAGAACCTGAGCATGGAGCAAGGAATACTATGCAGGGTGCCACATGATCAAGGAGCACTACATTAATAGCTTTAGATGACAGGAGGGCATTACCAAGATTTGAGTGTGTTACTGAAGGTAGTGGCCTTTGGTACGCTCCCATGAGCACTTATCACATTTGCTATTTCATCAATAGTCCAGGCAAGTGATCCTATCGGTGATCTCAACATGCATCTACAATGTCACATGAGACAAATCAATTTTAGGCTTGGGAGACATAATGCATGCAATTAGAAGCATTTTCTTAGTAAACAAACTGACAAACGGAAGTTAATTGAGGTGACCCCAACCTTTACTACATATTTTTATTAAAGGCAGATACACGTTGCACATCCAAAATTGAGCTATAAAGGTTTTTTCCAACTACAGTTATGAAGATGAGGTGGTGATAAAATGTTTTCTACCTTGTAACCTTGGATCAATTTAATGGAGATGTATAAGTGCTAGTGAGAATTTGAAAAGCATAAGCATAGTAACAAATAGCTCCTATCCCTAATAATTGGCTTCATTCCAACCCCTTTTTTTCCCCACCAAGAGCATGCTACACGTCTACTTGTATGTGATGTATGTTTTACATATAGTTGAGGTATGTGCTTCTAAAAGCACTCATGTGGTGAGGTTGAGAACACCAACACACCAACAATGGGAGAGTAATGAGAGGCGTGATCAATAAACCATTTCAAAAAATACAATAGGGCAATCATTGTTCATTGTTTGGAGCATTTTATCGAAATTTAAATATTATACATTTAATTCCTTGGTGAAACTTTAAAGGGACGTCTCTCCATTTTTCACCAAATAAATTCTTTCATCAATCCTTAAGGCTACTTATAGGGACTAGCTGAACATAAAGAACTTGGATGTGCACAATGCTTGCATTTTCCCCTTGGTAGGCACAATAGGTGAGATAGCAACTTACTACACGACATTCCGTAGCTACCTTGGGCAGGGAGCTCTTTCAGTGATTGGGACGTCATCATCTAGTGTGAGCATGAGGCTGCCTTGCATCATCGTACTCATGAATGGGCCTTCAATAGTTGGATCTGCATACATCAACAAGGTACAAGCTTTAAGCGGATCCTTCATGATATGACTTATGTTGGAGCATGGATACATCAACAATTTTGAAAGGAAGGCCTCATGAGCAAGCAACCTTGAGATGAAGTTTCACATGAAGACTTGTCAAACCTTCGTCACAGAGAAATATTTCTTTCGAAGGAAGAAAACTTCGAATGAGATCTTGTAACTTAAGGATACTTGCATTGGTTACAAGCTTTAAAAAAGCAAATTGGCAAAATAACACAACAACCCAAATGATGCTTATCATTAAAATGGTTGAACTTCTTAGATCTCAAGTTTACAAGGCTAGGATTCTTTACTTTCACATGGATCTCTATTAGATCAACACCAAATCACACAATTGCATCAAAGATTTCTATTTTTTTTACTTTAGCCTTCTGGAGGTTCTTGAAAAACTTGCACTTTTGTGTATGCGTTGCTAGAGGACGATTCTTGAAATGCCGAAAAAAATGTACCAAGCTTGGAAAGATTCACAAGCTTGGGAATGTAGGTGTATTTCTTTATGGTCCTTATACGTCAAGTAAGGCATGGCAACCTTAGAGGAGGAGGGCCATACAACATCATGTTCTTTCAATATTGGGATGGTGGTTGTGACAATACAATTGCATTGACTGCCTCTATATCATAACAAGGCGTTACACCCTAGTTTATGCATGTATTACCAATTATCTCACCCGTAAAATTGTGTCTTGACAAGTGGATTGAGAAGTGAACACATGAGTGAACATGGAATTCTGACAAAAATGAGTACAGAGTACATATAACTCATGATAAAGAACACCTTGTGTAAGGAATATATACTTGGGCTCTAGTGGCATGAGTTGATATTTAAGATTTCTAAAACATACTGGCACATAGGAATACAATTGATGATACACCAACGGCCGAGTGTACGAATGTATGGAAATCAACCATAACTCAGTTTATGAAAGTTGTTTCATGCTAATGTATGTGTGGCTGTTCTTCCTTACTTTCTACTTATACTTATAGTAAAATTCATTCAAACACTTTTTCTTTTGACACTTTCTTAAAAAACTGTACAAAGTATGCTTACCAGGCATAAAACATCTTATCCTAAAGAGGGCCCAGCTTACATGCAATACAATGTTTACTTCTTCTAGTTGAAACCATAGGTAAGCAGTAAAAAAGATTTGTAAAGGGAAACAGAGTATCAACATACCTCACCCCTTTGAAGAAAAAGAAATCAAAACAAATTAAATGCAGTTATTTTTATGCATGTATTATTCATAAATTCATTTGTATGTAAAGTCCAAAACTAGTCCATGTGGATATTCCTATCCTAATACATAGCCTATTGCAATGACATGTGAAAATACTTCCTCGTAGAGAAGTGAACGATGGATGTTTCCTTCTGTAAATTCTCGGACGTCTTAGATGGATGAGGGGTATCTTTCATGTTGGATTGAAGTTAGAATGTAGCTCGTATGTATTTTCTCCAAATATGACTATGAATAATGACCATGACTTTTGAATTGAAAGAGAATATTTTGATACCATTTTTTTCCAATTAAAGTGTTTGATACAATAGAAGTCCATTAAATAATGGAATGAAACCATGTTACATAGGGTTTTTAAGATTCCCTCCTATAAAAAGTCTGTCAGTTTTTCTAATTTGAAGGTTAAAAAACCACATTCAAGAGCATGAACATGCTTGATAATATTTGACATAAAGTAATATTCATATTTTTAAAACCAATTATTGTTTTATTAATACCATTATTGGCGTTTACTTCATAGCAACTGTGCCCTCATGTGGACATGGATGTAATAAAAAACTAAAAAATTAATGATGAAATTTGATTGTGACTAATTTTTAAAATACTTTTCCCTTTAGTGTTTTACACAATTTATCCAAAATTTCCACGATGATGAAATTTCAAGAGAACAAAGTATGGATTTTTACAAATTTTATCCCTTATCAAGGAAAATTAATATTTCACCATGTTGTGAAATGTCGATGAAAAATTCATGAAAACTTTACTTCTTGATAAAAATTGATCACAAAATTCTCATCACCGTGATCAAGATCTCATGTAGTGCAAGGCTGACACTATGTGGCTTAAGTTGGGGCCCCTGGCCTATGAGTGGTTGGACGTGATGGATTGAGGGTTGGTTACCTTCAAGAACCATGGGTTTGGCTTTGTTCTCCAAGGATTTGGTCCAATTCGCAAAATTGGGATCAGAGCACCTGGGCTAGAGTCTGACATGCGGATGTTGAGGACCCTCACTCCTTCGCTGGCGGAGTATAATATGCGGCCCGTCGCACGTGACTTGAGCGGGAGTCCCTCGCCTATGGGTGATTGGAAAAGATAGTTTGAGGGTAAGAGACCTTTGAGCACCGTAGTTTTGGTCTTGTTGGCCAAGTTTTACATCCAATCTATCTCATTTCATTAAGTTGAGGAAAATTCTAGAATGTCATGCACTTCAGTACCGTGATGAAAATTTCTTTTTGTGATGAAATTTTCATCAAGGAATTTTCATACCTGGGTTAAAATGAATGTCTAGTCTGATGAAATGTTTATACCTTTAAGTCTTGAATCCTTAAAGGAAAATTCCTTTGATGTTATGTGATTTTTTGGTTGTTGACAGTTATCACAAAGTGTTCAAATTGTTTCATATATGAAATCATATCTATCTATGGAACAGAAGGTAGTTGTGGAGATTATGTATGTTTCATGAGTATTTTGGACTCATATTTTTTTTGCTATTTTTTCCCTTCTTATTGAATACATTTATGCATGCATCCTCCCTATATTGTAGTCATTTATTCAAATTATGTAACATGTCCGAAAGAATTTGAGCTAAGTATGATGAGCATCATAGGTATGGGATTTTCTTTAAGAGGCTTCTTATAAAGCCTAAAAAATGGAAACTGTATTATTTACTTTTTGATTTTTTTTAAGGATCTTCGTATGTTCACAAGGTGAATATCACTATGCTTTGTTGTATTGAATTTTTTAATCCATATCATACCCTTAAAAAAGACTGACCAAATATTTATTCCGCTCTTAGTAGAGTTTTTAAGTCCAAAAATTCTACAAAATTACATTATTTTATTGAAGAGAAGTTTACTAATTTAATATCTAGTGTTCATGAAGAAACGTTAAATATATTTATGAATTTTATGATCTTGATCCTTCATGGTGCGCCATGTCTACATGATTATGTTTCCATACATAAAAAAGAATAAGTTAACATTTATTGATGGTTTTTTATTGGTTGAGAAAGGTTTTTGTAGGGTTTTGCATGGGGGGACTTAAACATTTAATGCAAAAAGGGAAATTCTTCTGGTTATATCTTTACATTCATTGGAATAATACCATAATGTTAAGGTTTTACAACTCTTGTTTTGTAGGTTGAACGTAAACCTTCCTTTCAATAGCTATTTTCATCATTTTTATCTTTTTGTAACTGATCCCCTAAAAATTGCCTTGAAGTTCTCTTTCCCTTTGTTTTAAGGCCCCCTTCTTCCTCAAGTTAAGTTGTAGAGTGTGAGAGATTAGATTCTCATGAAATAAACTGGATTCAATTTCTAGTTTGATATGATAAATTTTTTTCCTCATGTATTCTATGCAGTAACGTTTCAACTTCTATCACAAGGAACAAAATTCATCTAAACATTTGTTTTTTTTCTATGAGATATGTTTTAACCTGAAAAGAAATTGTAACTGCCCACAAAAACTGCTTCAATATTGTATAATTGGCATTGATGACGTGAATCTCCTCTTAGTTGAGACCTGGGCTGCTTTCTCCAAAAATTTGTCTGATATCTACTTACAGATGATTATTCAATTGTGAATCACATGTGGACGGTACTGCTCCTTGCTCATTTAGTACGATGCAATTGATTCAAAGTGGGGAAGATGCTTACACATTTGATTCTTGGTTCGCAAAAAATCACAGTCTGTTCATTTCCCTTGGCTGCAATTGAAGATCGGAGATTCCCTCAAAGGGAACACCGCCTTTCAGCTTGCACTCATTTCGTACCACCCCCCCCATTCGTCAACTGCACACCGCNCCCCCCCCCCCCCCCCCCCCCCCCCCCCCTGGGACGGTGTTTCCCGCCCATCGATTGATTGCGATCTATCGGCCGCCTGAGTAGGTTCCCACCACAACCTGACAGAGCGTTGGTCACGTCGTTTCCTTCGCACCCACCCGGAACATCAGCCCCGCCACCACCATGAGCTGGCGATGGCTCTGCGCGCGCGACGTGGCGTGGACCACAGTCGTGGCGACTTGCGTGAAGGTGCTGCTGATGCCAGCGTACCACAGTACAGACTTCGAAGTGCACCGCAACTGGATGGCCGTCACCAGCAGCCTCCCCCTCAGCCAGGTAAGCCAGGGAGAATTTCCTGCTTCTGCTGCTGCTGCCGCCGCCGCCGCCGCTGCTGTTGCTGCTGCTGCTGCTGCTGCTGTTGCTGCTGCTGCTGCTGCTGCTGCTGTTGCGGCTGCTTGTGATGCTGCTTCTACTGATTCCGATGCTGATGGTGCTGCTGCTCCTCCTCCTCCTCCTCCTCCTCCTCCTCCTCTTCCTCCTTCCCCTCCGCCTTCTTTTCCACCTCCTCTGCCTCCTCCTCATGATCGTCATTGTCATCCTCTCTCCTAGTCTTCCTCATCCTCCTCGTCCTCGTCCTCGTCCTCGTCCCCGATGTAGTTGTCGTTGACGGTGTTGTCGTCGCCGCCGTCGTTATC
>SZWC01000721.1:123817-135657 GCA_023375785.1 Penium margaritaceum
CCATTGCGTCTGCATCGTCATGCACTGCCTAGGGTCCCAGTTGCATGTTGCATGGCCCTGTGTGGCAGCATAAACCGTTGTGGGCATTATCTGGGTTTAGGCTGCCATAACTCCTCGCTACTATTTTTCTAGCAGATTCTGACCGCACGGCTGCGTTCGCAGCGGCGGTATTATGGTATGGTCCAGTTTTCAGGCAAAACGGACGACGCCCGGGTTTTGGGCTGTCGGCTGTCTGGCAGGCCTCACCGAGAAAACCTGCCAGCCTGAACTGAGCTATTTTCTGATTGGCTGTTGAACTGAGTAACAAGCTCTACAGAGCTGGGGGGGGCCTAGAACTTGGAGGGGTCTCCCATTGTTGTTCATTCTTCATTCCTAATCAGTCATTGTCAGTTTTCAGCTACTTTCTGGCGCTAACTCTGGCGCGCGCGTTTCTGAGTAACAAAACCCAGAGCTTCCAGACTTAGACTCTAGAGCAGCAGACTGAGGGGGCAGCTGATCTAAGCAACAAGCGTGGAAGCCCGCACGCTGCATCAACAACGCTGCTGCCCCAACACGCTGCATAGTTCCTTTTGCAGCCGGCAGCAGCAGCAGCTCGCAGCAGCCGCAGCCGGCGGCAGCAGCGGCAGCAGCCGGTGGCAGCAGCAGCAGCAGCAGCGGCCGCAGCGTCAGCCGCAGCCGGCGGCAGCAGCAGCCGCAGCCGGCAGCAGCCCCAGCAGCAGCAGCGGCCGCAGCATCAGCTGCAGCAGCTGCAGTCGCAGCTGCCCGCAGCCCGCTGCTCGCTGCGAGCAGCGAGCTGTTGGCAGCGAGCTCGCTGCCCGCAGCGAGCAGCGAGCAGCAAGCAGCGAGCTCGCTGCTCGCTGCCCGTCGCTCGCAGCGAGCAGCGAGCTCGCAGCGACGAGCAAAAGGAAAAAAAAAAAACAAAAACAAAAAAAACGCACCCCCCTCCCCCGCATCCGCGGCAGCAGCAGCAGCAGCCGCAGCTGCAGCCGCAACAGCCGCAGCAGCAGCCGAAGCAGCCGCAGCAGCCACAGCCGCAGCCGCAATCGCAGCAGCAGCAGCAGCAGCCGCCGTAGCCGCAGCAGCCACAGCCGCGGCAGCAGCAGCAGCTGCAGCAGCAGCCGCCACAACAGCAGCTGCCGCAGCCACAGCGGCAGCAGTAGCAGCTGCCACAGCAGCAGCAGCCGCAGCCGCAGCCACAGCAGCAGCAGCAGCAGCCGCAGCAGCAGCAGCCGCAGCAGCCGCAACAGCACCTGCAGCCGCAGCCGCAGCCACAGCAGCAACAACAGTGGCATCAGCAGCAGCAGCAGCAGCAGCAGCAGTTGCAGCAGCTGCAGTCGCAGCAGCACCAACACCCGCGGCAGCAGCAGCTGGTGCTCACGTCAGCGGCCGTCCGCTGACGTCACTGCTGACGTCACTGCTGACGTCATCAACAGAGAAAGGAAAAAAAAAACACTAGGGGAGAAAACAGTGGCACTGCACACACGCAGTTGCCCCTGCTGACGTCAGCCATCCTCGGCTGACGTCACTGCTGACATTAGTAGCACACAAAACACAAAAAAAAGGGGAAAAACAAAAAGGGGACGAGAGGCACCTTTACCCACCATGGCCAACAGCCCCTCTGACGCGGGGTCCTCCTCCGTTGGGGGAGGGACCCCTAGCCCCCCTTTTGTTCAGCAGCTGCAGCAGCTGCAGCAGCAGCAGCAGCAGCAGCAGCAACAGAAGCAGCAGCAGCAGCAGCAGCAGCAGCAGCAGCCGCCGCTGCCGCAGCAGCAGCAGCAGCAGCAGCAGCTGCAGCAGCAGCAGCAACAGCAGCAGCAGCAGCAGCAGCCGCCGCCGCAGTAGCAGCAGCAGCAGCAGCAGCAGCAGCAACAGCAGCAGCAGCAGCAGTTGCTCTCTGGCATCGGCAGTGGCTTCCCTGACCCACTTGCCGCTCTTCAGCTGCAGCTCGCCGCCTTGATGCAGAGGCAGCAGCAGCAGCAACAGCAGCTGCAGCAGCAGATGTCCTCTAGCACCGGCGGCGGCGTCCCTGGCCCCCTCGCCGCTCTTCAGCTACAGCTCACCGCCTTGACGCAGCAGCTTGCGGCGCTGCAGCCATCAGCTTCCCACGCTGCTACCGGTGCGCTGCCAACCTTCATCCCTCCAGGGCACGCCAGCCCAGCTGTCTCCGCTGCCACGCATTACCTAGCGCAGCAGCAGACCCAGCGCCAGTGGCAGACGGTGACCTCCGTCCTTGGCCCCACTCTGGGCGCCGGCCGCAGGCAGAAGGACTTTGAGACACCGCCGCCGCCTCTTAAGGCTGGCGAGCAGTTCCGGAGCTGGGAGCTCAGCTTCCGGATCTGGGCGCAAGGGGAGGGCCTATTGGTGTACTACACCCATCCTTATGACTCCACCCAGGCCGACCAGCTGTATGACGCTGGTCGCGCCGTCCGTGCCCTCGTCCCAGTCGCCCCTCCGGCTTCCCGCCTGGCACTGGAGCCTTTCCTCGGCGACTTCGCCACTGGCGCCACACCGGACCCTTCATCCGCATGGCACATCCTCACTCGGCCTCATCGCCTGTCCAACGACGCTGAGATCAGCCGTCTGCTCCGAGAGTTCAACTCCCTGCGCATGGGGGAGACCGAGACAGTCACTGCCTACTGGCAGCGGGCGGAGGACATCCTGCGTCGCCTCGGCACATCTGCTCCACCTCCTCTGTCCGCGCTCCTCACCATCAAGCGCGGCGCCACCAGCGCGTACGCGGACGTCTTCGTCCACTACCCCAAGGACGTCCTCTCCACCATGGCGACCCAGGGCACCCTCATGCCCTGGGCATACGAGCTCTTCCTCCGCATTGAGGAGGCTCGCCAGGAGTCCGAACTCCATCGCACGGAGGCTCTCGCCTCCGTGGCCATCGCCTCCCCTGCCACAGCTACATCCGCCAGCTCCTCCGCCAGCTCCTCCGCCAGTGCCTCGCCGACGGGGAAGAAGAAGCGTCAGAGCAAGAAGGGCAAGGGCCAGCAGCAGCAGCAGCAGCGGCAGCCGTCGACCGGGTCTGGCAGTGGCGGCTCCGCCTGCCACAACTGTGGCCAGCCTGGGCACGGGTGGTACACGTGCCCGCTGCCGACGGACGAGGCGCGCGTCATCGCCACCATGCGTCGCCAGCGGGAGCGCCGTCTCGCCTCTGCCTCCGTCGCTGTCGCCAGCTCAGACGCCTCGACCTCGTCCAGCGGCTCCACCACCCCGGTCGTCTCGCCGATCCAGCAGACACCGACTCCGCAGCCGTCGGCGCCTCCTCTCCCTTCGGCGGTTCCGTCCTCCTCCTACCCGGGCTCCGGCGCCGTCACTCCGCACTCTGTCTACACTCCCGGGCCCTCCTCCCGTGAGCGACAGCTGGAGCAGTTTATCACGCTCCAGCTCGGCCTGCCTCGCCCTCCTCCCCAGGGAAGTGCGAGTTGCGTCACCTCCTGCTCTCTTGACTAGCCCTGCATGACTGAGACTGAGCTGCGGTCGTGTCCCGTTTCCTCATCTGTCTCGTCGTCGCCAGTGGCCTCCTTCGCCTCTCTTCTTGATGATGTTGCCTGGCTTGACGATTGGCAGTCCCGTTTCGCGCCTCCGTCCACCACGTCCGCGTCCCTCGCCTGCTGCCATGTGACCGTTAGCGATCTAGCGACCCCGGTCCAGGACCCTGCCGAGACCTGGATCATCGACTCCGGGGCCACGCATCACATGACGGCCTCTCGTGAGGCCTTCATTATGCTTGGTCCTGTCGGCGATGTCTCCGGTGTTCGGACGGGCTCCGGACAGGTGTTGCCTGTCCATGGTGTTGGCGTCGTTCGTTTTCGTGGTCCTGCCGGCGACGTCTTTCTGACCGATGTCCTCTTCGTCCCTGGTCTCGAGCTCAGCCTCCTGTCCGTGACTGCCCTTGATCGCATGAGCATGGATGTTGTGCACTCGCGTGGTGTTGGCACTGTGTCGTTGCGTCCGTCTGGTCTTGTCGTCCTGCACGCCACCGCCCGTGGCAACCTGTGGCATGTTCCNACGCTTTCTCCTCAGCACACCCGCCTCTTGCACCGCCGCCTCTGCCACGTCCACTCTGCTGCTGTGGACAGCATGCTTCGCACCCAGCCTGCCTCGGGCCTTGACCCGGAGACTTTCCCTCTCCCATGCCCCACTGAGTGCATTGACTGCGCTCAGGGGAAGATGCACCGGTCCACGTACCCCTTGTCTGCCTCCCGTGCATCCGCCCCTCTCGACCTTGTCCATTCGGATGTCATGGGCCCCCTCCCCACCGAGTCGGTCGGCGAGCATGGCCGCTATGTCCTCACCCTCACGGACGACTACTCTCGCTATCGCTAGGTCTTCTGTCTTAGGCAGAAGAGCGATGTCGCCCAGGCCATCCAGGACTGGCTTGTCCTTGCCGAGCGCGCATGTGGCCGCTCCCTTCGCCGCTTTCGCTCCGATCGCGGTGGCGAGTACATGGGTGAGGCCACGACTTTCCTCGCCTCCCGCGGGATCCACCACGAGACATCGGCGCCCTACACACCCGCCCAGAACGGTGTCTCCGAGCGGTGGAACCGGACCATGGCAGACGCCGTCCGCACCATGCGTGTCGAGTCCGGTCTCTCCGAAGGCTTCTACTTTGAAGCCATGGCCTACATGACCTGGGTCTGGAACCGGATTCCCCACGGTCCCCTTCCCCGTCAGTCCACGCCGTACTAGCATTGGTGCGGTCAGCGCGCTGACCTCCGCCCCGCTCGCGTCTGGGGTTGTGTCGCCATTGTCTGGCTGCCCGCCCCGCAGCAGGGCGGCAAGCTCACCCCCCGCGGTCGTCCCTGCACCTTCCTCGGTGTCTCCCGTCAGTCCAAGGCCTGGCGCTTCTGGGACCCCTCCCGGCACTGCATCGTCGAGTCCCGAGATGCCCTCTTCTTCGAGAACCTGTTTCCTCGCGACCTCATTCGCTCCGGCTCGTCTGTGTCTATCCCGTCGCGTGGGGGAGTGGTGAGTGCGTCCTCCGTCCTACCGCGTCCGGGTGACACATTCTTCGGTCCCTCTGAGCCGGCTGCCCCAGTCGCGTCTACTGGTCCCTCCGGGCCGTCTGCCCCAGTCGCGTCCACTGACCCCTCCGGGCCAGCTGCCCCAGTCGCGTCTGCTGGCTCCTCCGGGCCAGCTTCCCCTGTCGCGTCTACTGGGGAAGCGTCCACTGGTCCCTCCGGGCCAGCTGCCCCAGTCGCGTCTGCAGGTCCCTCCGGGCCAGCCTCCCCAGTCGTTTCCGCTGGTCCCCCCGGGCCGGCTGCCCCGGCCGCGTCCGCTGGTCCCTCCGGACCAGCCTCCCCAGTCGTGTCCGCTGGTCCCTCCGGGCCTGATGTCCCAGTCGCGTCGGCTGGTCCCTCCGGACCAGCCTCCCCAGTCGCGTCCGCTGGTCCCTCCGGGCCTGATGTCCCAGTCGCGTCTGCTTGTAACTCCCGGCCAGCCTCCCCAGTCGCGTCCGCGGGTCCCTACGGGCCAGCTGCCCCAGCCGCGTCCGTTGGTCCCTCCGGGCCAGCTGTCCCAGTCGCGTCTGCTGGTCCCTCCGGGCCAACAGCCCCAGTCATCTCCACTGGCTCATCAGACTCAGCGCCATCGCACGCCTTGCCACGCTACACACGTGGCCCCGGCGGCAGCCTCCGACCCAGGCCATCGGTGAGCGGGAAGACTGTCGCATCGCGCTCGGTGGCGCCTCGACCCCCCGTGGCTCCACGTGCCTCCTCCACTCCCACGATCGTGAGTGGGGACCCTGGCACCAAAGCCCTGGGCCTGACCACCTCGGCCATCATTGCAGATCTGCGCCCGGGCTCCGCATTGGGCTACGCCATGCTTCATCACGAGCATCGACACGCTGTCGTGGCTGCCCTTGCGCGCATCCCACCTGGGGCGCGAGAGGCACATGCTCTCTCAGTCCGCTCCACAGCACGCCCGGAGGACCCAGCCACCTTGCGCGAGGCACGAGCTTCTCCTGAGGCCGCACACTGGGACGCTGCTTGCGCCGATGAGCTCGCCGCTATCCGACAGCACCACGTGTACGACCTCGTCGACCTTCCTCCAGGTCGGAAGGCCATCGGCGCCAAGTGGGTCTTTCGGCGCAAGTGGAGACCCGACGGGTCCTTGGACAAGTACAAGGCCCGCCTCACTGCAAAGGGGTTTGCCCAGGTCCCTGGGGTCGACTATGACCAGATCTTTGCCCCAGTTGGCCGGTTCTCCACCAGCCGGGCGCTCTTCAGCCTGGTCGCCCAGCATGGGTGGGAGCTGCATCAGATGGATGTGAGCAACGCTTTTCTCCATGGTTCACTGGAGGGTGAGGAGCTTTACATGGTGCAGCCACCAGGCTTCGACGATGGCACCGGGAGAGTGTGGCGCCTGCGTAAGGCCCTCTATGGCCTGAAGCAGTCGCCTCGGTGCTGGAACCAGGAGATCAGCAGCACGCTCCTTCGTGGTGGGCTCCAGCGCAGCACCGCAGACCCTGCACTGTTTGTCAGTCCGCGAGGCCAGACCTTCGCTGCTGTTCTGGTGTACGTCGACGACCTCCTCATTGCGTCGCCAGACACGGCTGCCATCCAGCGCGTCAAGGAACTGCTGCACGCCACCTACCAGATGAAGGATCTCGGGTATGCCCGAGTCTTTCTGGGCATGGAGCTCGAGCATGATCGCTCCCAGGGCATCCTCCATGTCCATCAGGCTGCATATGTGCAGACTCTGTCCACTCGCTTCGCCGAGGACCTGCCACTCGTACCGAGCGCATCCTCACCCATGTCGCCTGATGGCCAGGTGAAGCTGAAGAGTCCTGACCCAGCTGTTGTGGGGGAGCCAGTTGACGTGACCACGTACCTGCGAGTCATCGGGTCATTGATGTTCCTGGCGACGACGACACGTCCAGACATCGCGTTCGCCGTCAACCTCCTGGCCCAGTTTTCTCAGGAGCCGCGTCACCTCCACCACGAGGCCGCGATCCGAGTACTACGCTATGTCGTCTCTACCCCTCGGCGAGGTCTCATGTTCCGCCGTCAGCCGTCTGTTGTCGCAGTGGGCTACACCGACAGCGACTGGGCCGGCAGCCTGGACGGTAAGAGTCGCACAGGCTGGATCTTTCTGATTGGTGGCACTACTGTGTCCTGGCGCAGTGGCAAGCAGGGATGCATTGCACGCAGCACTGCTGAGGCTGAGTACGTGGCTCTTGGATCAGGCGCGTGTGAGAGTGTGTGGTTACGTCGTCTGCTGTCTGAGTTGCGCCAGTCTGTCCCATCCATCACGTTGCATTGTGACAATGAGAGTGCCATGGCCATCGCCGACAATGACGGCGTGCATCACACACGCACAAAGCACATCAACGTTGAGTATCACTATGTGCGTTCGTTGTTGCATGACGGCAGCATCAGCATCGTGTGGGTTAAGACAGCACGGCAGTTGGCTGACTTCTTGACCAAGGCACTGAAGCGCGACTCGTTCAAGAAGGCTGTGAGTTCAGTCGGCGTACGTCCTTGAGTGGCTCTCTCTTTATCTCTGCTTGCGTCTCTGCATGCCCTGGGGGAGTCTGGATGTTGACTGTGTCCCTGTCCGCCCATGTGCACTACGCCTGTGAGTCATGGGGGAGTGTTGGTTTTCACATCTCTCATTGTGCTCTGTTGTGTCCTACCGGCTTGTGTACATCGGCGTGCAGATGACTGACGGCGAGACTCGACGCTGATGGAGTGTCGTCCGGTGGAGCCGACGCACGCTGAGGTCTTCTCGCAGTTCGCTGGAGCCTCCTCTCTCCGGCGACGCGCTCAGCTCCATCGGCAGGCCTCCTCGGCGGTCGTGCTGCCGGCGGTCATTGACACCGCAGTTGCTGCTTGCATGCGTCCAGCGCGCCACGTCGTGTCTGCATCGTCATGCACTGCCTAGGGTCCCAGTTGCATGTTGCGTGGCCCTGTCTGGCAGCATAAACCATTGTGGGCATGATCTGGGTTTAGGCTGCCATAACTCCTCGCTACTATTTTTCTAGCAGATTCTGACCGCACGGCTGCGTTCGCAGCGGCGGTTTTATGGTATGGTCCAGTTTTCAGGCAAAACGGACGACGCCCGGGTTTTGGGCTGTTGGCTGCCTGGCAGGCCTCACCGAGAAAACCTGCCAGCCTGAACTGAGCTATTTTCTGATTGGCTGTTGAACTGAGTAACAAGCTCTACAGAGCTGGGGGGGGCCTAGAACTTGGAGGGGTCTCCCATTGTTGTTCATTCTTCATTGCTAATCAGTTACTTTCAGTTTCCAGCTGCTTTCTGGCGCTAACACTGGCACGCGCACTTCTGAGTAACAAACCCAGAGCTTCCAGACTTAGTCTCTAGAGCAGCAGACTGAGGGGGCAGCTGACTTAAGCAACTAGCGTGGAAGCCCGCACGCTGCATCAACAACGCTGCTGCCCCAACCTGCTACCTAGCGTTTCTTTCTCTGCTGTCGAGCAGAAACCTAGCTTCCCATGTGGCGACATGCCTGCTACGCAAGTCAAGTCTATGCATCATGTTATGTGCTGTTGACACATGACATGGACCTCTTTGTAAGTATTACAAGTCCAAAAATAGTGTGGTTTGTAATACTTTCGGGGAAGGTTTGCGGAAAGTTCGATGCTCCCTCTCCATGCGCTGAAAGGGAAAAAACCGGGCCCCGCTCCTGCGGTGCTTACACAGAAATAAAGTCCCAAATCACCTGTTCATGTTCGGGGATGGGTTGAAAACTGAACTTGATACGTTTGCTTTCGTTTCCCCTACGTTGCTGGCCGGATTTCCGGAGTCCCCCTCGTGATCGAGGACTCCGGCCGATCGACGATTAGTGACGAAAGTCATTGAGCGTGGACCCGCCACTTGTCGATCAACTTGCAACTAATCAATGGCTGGCGAGGCGATTGACTAGCGACTCTAGTCGCTGACCGTTGATCAATCGGATGGCCATACCCCCTCTTTTTTTTGCTCGGTCAGCGATGGATGTCGCGACCGTGCATGGAAACGAACTGGGCCTTTGTTTTTTGTTTTTTGTTTTTTGTTTTTTGCCGATGCTGGACGGGTGAGAGTCATGCTTTGTCATTTATGGGTATCCAAGCTATTGGTGGTTGCTGCAATAATGATACGGTTGTTTGTAGTGTGCCAAATTTGATCTCGATGTCAACGCACACCGCCCAACCTGGTCAACCTGCTTCTCCTGCCACACTTGTGTCAATTTGAAGGAGTTGTGAAAAATATCCTTGACATGCCACATTCTAGCCAACACACATCCACACTTCTGCCACGTGCTCTGTGTTCTGCACGGCCACATCCAGCACTAAACTCACCTGGGTGCAATAGAAAATGCTACCTTGCCATGGCCTTGTCATTGCTCTTGGAAGAGGGGGAGCATGGGACTTCTTTGCCTGCTCATGCTGTCATGTCCAAGAATTATCTCAAGCCATCCTCCTCCAACTTCTCGTCTGAGCCTTCTATGATTTCCACCACACGGTCCCCCTCTCTTTCGCTCTCGACCCCCTCCATCGTTCATGTGCAGTAGCTTGTGCATTTCCCTACGCATTCACATGCATTTTCACCTATGTAGTCGCCAACACAAACATCCGTAGTTCACCACCCTCTCATTCTAACAATCCCATGTATCCTCTATTGTTGTCTCCACCTCTCATCCCTCTAAGCCATCAGTCTGTATTCATGGGGAGAGGCTGCATCCCTTGTCCTCATAGTCCACTGGAGCATCCCTTGATGGTCGATCTGTCCAACCTCAAGATGTTACCAGGTATGGAGCTGGAGCTGCATCTGTCATCTCCAAAGGCCTTCCCTTAGGTATCGATGCTTTTGCTATTGCAGTCGGTGTCCTGCATTCTGACATGTCCCTTGGCTACTCTCTCATTGCAGATGCATCCCATAAAGCCATACACTCCTCTTTCACTCGCTATGTTGCACCTCGTTTTGCCAAAAGTGGCCTCTCCCCATCCATGCTAGAGCCAACCATTGTTTGTGTGGCTTGTGAATTTTTGAAGTCCTTACTGAAAAGTCTACGGAAGAATTGTTGAGATCACTGTGCAAACACGATGGTCTTTACCTTGTCAACATGCCGCATGTCTGCAAGGTCGTGCTACAAGGTACGTACACCGTCGGATTCTAAAGAGAGATGGCTCGGCCGATGGTACAATGCGGGCCACAATGCTGAAGGTTTCTCTCATATCCCTCTGCTCATCTTTGAAAAGACATTCATGCAACTTGGACAATAAACTACTTCCCTAATTGACCTAAGACATGTTGACCACCATTTCAGGGAACATGTGCACATGGAAATCAACAATTCTATCCTGCATAAAAGGCTGGGTGACGAGATCTACTTGGTCCAGCATCTTGGTTTCACTGATGGCCCTGACCATGTCTGGAATCTTTGTAAGACCTTTACCGGACTAAAGGAGTCCTCACAGTGCTGTGACATGGAAATCCCCGCCATCCTAGAAAAAGGGGGCTCCCAGTGCAACATTGTTGGCTCTGCGTTGTTTCTCAGTATGCCTTCAAATTCCTTTGTGACCACTATGTTCTACGTCATTGTTTCAAAGCCTCGCCCAATCCCTCTGCGGTCCAACCATTTAAGATACTTTTTAAACATGCATACACAAGAAGGATCTCCGTCCAGCTCGATTGTGCATAAAACTGTGGGCATAAAACTCGCAGGGTAGTGGGAGTGACTTACATCAATGTTCATCATTGTACAAGTCGTATGTGGTATCACATTTTTTTTTAAGAGCAGAAATAAAAGCTTCATGGAAACGGAGTACATCCTTCCTAGATTATGTATGTGCTAGAGTGTCGAGCTATGTAGTCCGCTACTACTGCTTCATGCTCCAATGTGACAGCCAGAGCACTACAAAGATTTCCAAGAATCATGCAATGCGCCACTCACACACATAAAATATGAAACTTAAGCACCATTTTGTCTATGAATGTATAGATGCAGGCAATTCCAGAGTCATAATTCAACGCATGACAGCAGCGCTCGGACAACTTGACCAAGGCTAACCGCAGTGGCATTATCAACGCCAATGTTCATGATGTTGGCTTGCTGTGTACATATGGCTGATGTGGCATTGTTGTGTGCACGTTTTTCTCCTTAAGCTCTGTCCTATATCTTGTCATTTTCTAAATGTGGAATTGTGTCGCATGTTATGTGGAGGTTTCTACGTCAGTGGGTCATGGAGAAGTGTCGGTTTGGGGTCATATTGTGGCCAGCACACTTCGACCTCTTCACTTTCTCCGCATGCACACAAATGTTTGGGACCATAAATCAACATCATTCTTTGTCCAAAGAGCTATGAATGAGTGCGATCTCATGCTCAAGCCAGCCACAAACGTTTCAGGTTGGAAATTCAACTTGAATCATTTTTTGTTCTCTGAGCATTCGCAGTTACTGCTAAGGATCCTTTCATGAAGTTCTTGATGCTCGACAATTACTTGATAATCTATGTGGTTCTTGTAGCATGAATTTCCAAGTGTGTGATGTGGGATCGGCCAGTCCCAGTATGCCATTGTGTTGGGGTCATGCGGTCATATGATTTCAGCAGCAGCCGCTACCAATTTGATTTCGAACGATGTGGCCCGATTTGAGGGGTTGCGCTGGTATCACCTCACATTCAACGTGTTTGTGGGACTCGCTTCACTTTGTGCGACTCCCGGAGCCTCTCACTTTCATGTGTTCCAATTCTTGTTCCCTCAAAATAACGAGCATGATCCATAGAAGTCTCCCTCAATCTCAAGAGTTCCCTTGCTCTATTCCTCAGCCTATTCCAATCATGTCAAAGGGAGGGGGGGAGAGAGAGAGAGAGAGGGAGAGAGAGAGAGAG
>SZWC01000721.1:142255-155748 GCA_023375785.1 Penium margaritaceum
GGGGAGACACCGAGGAAGGCACACATCCGGCCGCGCGGAGAGACCTTGGACCCCTGCTGGTCCTCGGTGTACCAGACGCAAGCCAAGGAACCCCAGACGCGAGCAAGCCTGAGATCCGCACGGTGACCGAACCACAGCTCATACGGCGCGACGTGGTCCGGCAAGGGACCATGCGGGAGGCGGTTCCAGACCCACGTCATGTAGGCGAAGCCCTCGAAGGCGAAGGACTCCGGGAGACCGCACTCAGCGCGCATAGCGCGAACCGCATCCTCCATGGTGCGGTTCCAGTGCTCAGACACACCGTTCTGTTGTGACGTAGCAGGCGCCGAGAGCTGGTGACAGATACCAAGCTCGGCGAAGTGAGTGGTCAGCTCACCGAGATACTCACCGCCGCGGTCAGAGCGGAAGGTGTGAAGGGAGTGACGAGACTGACGCTCAGCCATCACGAGCCACAAGCGCACGGCAAGAGCGGCATCGCTCTTGTGGCGGAGGCAGTAGACCCACCGCATGCGGGTGAAGTCATCCGTGAGGGTAAGGACATACCGACCACGGTCAGCGACAGACTCGACAGGATGAGGTCCGAGGAGGTCCGAGTGGACAAGCTCTAGGGGACGCTGCGCGCGAGTGACGGAGGCAGGGTAAGTGCAGCGATGCATTTTACCCTGAGCGCAGAACAGACAGTCGGTCTTAGGCGGCTTCTCGAAGGAAGCCGCGTCAAGACCGAGGGCGGGCTGTGTACGGATGAGCTTGGACACAGTGTCCGTGCCCACATGACAGAGGCGCCGGTGTAACAGGCGCTGGTGGTCAGGAGACAACACCCCCGTGACAAAGACGCGAGCAGACGAGCAAAGGGAAGAGGCAGGGGCAGAGCAGCGCGCTATGCGATACAGGTCATCCACAACAGTGGCACACAACACAACCGTGGAAGTGTCAAGTGCTGTGATCATCAGAGGAGTGGTGAACAGTGAGACCCATCCTCGTGCAGGCACGGACAGAGAGCAGGCTCAGCTCGAGATCAGGCACAAAAAGCACGTCAAAAAGGTACACGGGACCAGACGGACCATCAAACCGTACGACCCCTGTCCCCTGAACAGGTAGTGACTGCCCAGAACCTGTCCGCACTGACCGAACAGACCCAACAGGACCAAGCACGACAAAGGCGGTACGGTCGCAGGTCATGTGGTGCGTGGCCCCTGAGTCAATGATCCAGTGGCCACTCGCCTCACGACCTGTGGTGGTCACGGTGCAACGAGCAACGGAGCACGCTGCCTCTGCTGGACGCTCAGCAGGTGTGGCAGGACAACGGGACAATGCACGACAATGCGACTCATCCAACCACTCTGTGCTGTTAGACTCATCCTCACCAGGCGACGAAGCCCCCCCACAAGCATGACCACGTGCAACAAACACAGATGGACAGTCAGTCTGTGGACCACTCGGCTGTGACAGCACACTCGCACCTCCCTGAGAGCGAAGTGCCACCAGTCGACGTAGCTCTGCGATGGTCTGGTCCTTCGGGTCCGAGGTGGTGCTCCCTCCGGATGGCGGCGGGTCTGTCGCCGGTGCTGCACCCGAGGTCACCGCGACACGGGCTGTTGCTCCAGTGCGGATCCGCTCCTCGTGGGCTGTCTGAAGACCGCGGGTGATCCTCGCCCAGTCCAGCTCCTACTGACACTCAGTGTAGCGATGAGGTCCGCCGCAGTTGTGGCAGCGGACAGCCTGTCCGGTGCCACCAGAAGGCTGCTGCGGTCCCTTCTTCCTTTTCCCCTTCTTCCCCTTCACGACTGCTGCAGTGGCTGTCGGAGCAACAGGGGAGGAGGCGGGAGAGGGAGAGGTGGAGCTGGTGGGGGTGAAGGCGGACGACGGTGTGGAAGGCGTAGAGGACGTCGCTCCCACTGCTGCTGCGACCATGGCGCCGTGCCGATGCGCGCGGGCTGCCTCGTCAGCCGTCGCGACCTCAATGAAGTACCGCTGCGCCCAGGGCAGTAGCTGTAGGGTATCTGACATGGACGCGAGGACATCCTGGTCGAGGCGGGAGAAGGTGTCTGTGAGCTCCGGGCGCACTCCCAGCATGATGGTGTCCAGCGCCCAGAGCTGAGATCCGCCTCCGGTACCCAGGCGAGTGTAGAGGCGCATGGCCCGACGCCAGTAATCAACTGCTGACTCCGAGGATCCCTGATGAAGAAAGTGGAACTCGCGAAGGCGCGCGGACCGGGTCGCGTGAGTCTCAGCTGCAAATAGGGTCAGCGCCAGCTCCCAGCCGCGGCGCGAATCTGCGCCTGCTCCAGTCCCAGGCGCGCCCAGGAAAGGGCGGAAGTCGACCACTGTCTCCTGCGGAACCGCGTACAGCAGTCCACGCATGGCACGCGCTGCTGTAAGGGACTGGAGCGGATCAGCCGTCTGGTACTGGCTGTGGTAGTAGGGCCAGACCCCCTCCGAGTCCGCCCATACCTGAAACAGNACCTCCCAACAGTCAAACCCCGCTTTGCTGTCGTAGCGAGGCGGGGAAGTCTCGAAGTCCTTAGGTCGTCGCTCCGTGGGGAGCTGGACCTCAGGCGGTGCTAGGAGCGGACGTGGGAAGGGCATGAGAGGCATCAACGCTGCTCCCCCAGCGGCACCCGAGGCCTGACGTGGGTCGGCCTACTGCTGCTGCTGCTGCTGTCGCTCCGACTGCTGCTGCTGCTGCTGCTGCTGTCCCCTCGGACTGGGCGTCGGCGTCTCAATGCGCAGGCTACTCATCTGCTCCATCAGCCGGCGAAGCGCATCCTCCCCAGTGGGAGGGGGAGCCTGATCCCACTCCTCGACAATGGACTCTCGTCTCTGCGCAGGAGCGGCAGCGGGACCAGCAGACTCCTGGCCCGATGGGGTTGCCTCTCTCTCGTTCCCGGGCTGATGTCCCGGTGTCCCAGACAGGGAGACCAAGGCATCGCGGATCTGCCGCAGAATCGCTGACTGCTCATCCTGGCGCTGGCGAAGCGATGACTGCTCCACCAATAGGAAGTCAATCGCCTTTGAGCGTGGGCTGCGGGCCCCGCTCGTGATGGTGTCTTCCGGCTCCTTGCCCTTGGAGCTGCTTGACTCCATGCTGAGGCAGGTGCAAAAGTCGTCCGAACACAGAACCGTCAGCGTTTCTCGAGGAATTGAAACGCTGGCAAAAATTGACTTTTTGTCAAAAAAAATTCACCAAGTCTGTGATGACGTCAGCGTACTCACCGCTGACGTCAGCTGGGGTCTGCTGACGTCAGCAGTGGGCTGCGGGCGTCGTCGCTGCCACTGCCGATGCTGCTGCGCTGCGCTGCTACTGCTCTGCTGCTGCGCTGCGCTGCTACGCTGCTACAGCGCTGCTATGTTGCTGCAGCGCTGCTGCCGCTGCACTGCCGCTGCTGCTGCGCAGCCGCGGCAGCGCTGCGCTGCTGCTGCGCTGCGCTGCTGCTGCTGCTGCTGCGCTGCCGCTGCTGCTGCTGCGCTGCAGCGCTGCCGTTGCTGCTGCGCTGCCGCTACTGCGCTGCGCTGCTGCCGCGCTACCGCTGCTGCGCTGCGCTACTGCTGCTGCTGCGCTGCCGCTGCTGCTGTTGCGCTGCCGCTGCAGCTCCGCTACTGCTGCGCTGCTGCGCTGCCGCTGCTGCGCTGCGCTGCGGCTGCTGCTGCGCTGCGCTGCTGCGCTGTTGCTGCAGCAGCCGCGGCTGCTGCTACTGCTGCCGCAGCCGCTGCTGGCTGCCGCCGCGGCTGCTGGCTGCTGCCGCGGCTGCTGCTGCCGCTGCTGGCTGTTGCGGCTGCCGCCAAGGCTGCGGCTGCTGCTGCTGCGGCAGCTGCCACTACCGCGGCTGCTGCTGCCGCAGCTGCTCCCTTTTGCCGCCGCCGCTGCTGCTTCCGCGGCTGATGTGACGGCCACGTCTGCTGCGTCTGCTGCGGCCGTGGGTGGAGAGGCCGCGATCGCTCTAGCCGCGGCCGTGTTGACTGATGCGGCTGTCGTGGCCGCGTCCACTGCTGCGTGGTGGTGGCCCCCCCTCACAGGACCCGTTGCTGCTGCGGTGGGCTGTGCTGCTGCTGCCCATCAGGGCTGCTGCTGCTGTTGCAAACGCTGCGTCTCTGCTGCGCAGCTGTGCGAGCTCTGGCTCGCCGCTCTGATACCATGAGAAAATTCACCACAGCTTCCTAGCAATGCTGCTGCTGACGTGGCGGCACAGACCAGTCAGCTTAACGCACTAGCATGCAAGCGGGTGCGAGAACAGCAAGGGTCAGGCTAGGAGAGACAAGACAAGTCTCAGAAGCTGCATTGCAGTGAATGTGCAGAGAGGGCTGACAAATGACAGGTCCACAGCATAAATAGCCACCGCGGCTCACAGCGGGTGGCGCACGCGGCGGCACCTCTGTCCTGAACCGGCCCAAAACCACAGTTTTGGCCATAACTCTGCGCACAGGCGTCCAAACGGAGCGCCGTCTGATCCTACGGATGCAAGACAAAAATACGGACACAACGACTGGTCACACGCCTATGTCCGGCAGCAGCCGGAGAGTGTAAGAAAATAAACATGCAAATCAACCTGACAGGGCTGTCCACCGAGAAAATCCTGAAGGTCTCCAAACGCAGTCCGTAGGTCGTGGCAACCCTCCGGTACACCAGGTAGGCTACCAGGCTGCCTCCAGCGGGTGGAGCACCACCTCAGGTGACTCCGTCTCCAGCTGGGTCCGCCTCAGGGATCTGCACGAGCATGGACACGGCCGAGTGGTCACAACCAACTGTACAACTGTGTGTGGCTGACAGCATTACAACACATGGATTTTCGACTCCCCATTCATGGAGGGGGGATTCCTATGGACGCCCGTCCGTTGGAATCCCCGGCGAAGTCCCACCCCCCCCCCCCCCCCCACCACACTCACCCCCGCCTCCCAGCAGCCCACCGGCCGCCCGTACCATCGCGGCCCTCAATTGCGAGGGCCTCGATCGGCGGGCAGGTGGGTTGACAGGTGGGCTGCAAGAGGCGGAGGAGGTGCGGGGTGGGGGGGGGGTTGACGAAGTGCCGAACGACGGACGTCGGCCGGCAATCTCCCCCCCCGCCCCCCCCAATCCCCCACCCCTCGAAACTATCGCGGCCCTGCATCGCGACGGCCGCGATGGAGGGCCGCATTCTACCAGACATGCCCGCTTTCGCCATGCTTAACCAGCGACATGCGTTGCTGTTTGAGCATGGTGCAAACTGGGGGGTGGATGGGGCTTATTTTTGCCGGAAAGGGGCGAATGGGGCTTATTGTTCTGACAAAGGGGTATATGGTGCTTATTGTTCCGACGGGAGGGTAAGTGAGGGTCATGGGTATCAAAACAGGGGGGAATCGGCATTTTCGCCGAATATGTTAAACTGTAGAATCGAAAACAACATCACGGCGCCGGTTCAGGGCCTTTATGTGAACTATGTTCTCCGATCGACGCATCCGCGTTGCATGGCCGCGTCAGCGGCATTATACCGATCGTGTCTATGACGTCACTCCGCAAAGTAGGAATTGGCCTGACTAGTGCCCTCATCGAGCATAGATGTTTTTGTTGTGTTTAGTGCAGTTTGATGCTCCGATCGGAAACCGGTGGCTGGGTCATGTTGGGAGGTCGCAAGATGATGCGTTCTGAACTTTTGAGTTTAAAACCTCAGCGGCTGAAAGCGCGATGGCTTGCAGTGACGTCCCATGCGCAAACGCCTTCGCATGCACAAGGTCATGCAAGTGGCACATGCACATTCGCCCATATGCGCAGGCGCAGCAAACGCGAGCGCATGTGCTGCACTCGCGCTTTTGGCCAACGCTCGTATCTGAGGAGAAGCCCCCCCCCCCCCCCTGCGCCCCGCCTCATCAATAGCGGCCTGCACCGTCTTGCGACCTCGCGCCGGCGCGTGCGCCATATTTTGCGATTACCACCACCTCTGGCCCCTTTTCTCCCTGCACTACTCCCACGACCTCCGTCCTCTCCTCGCACCTCTTGGGCTCCCCTCCCCCTCACACCCACAGCAGCAGCAGCAGAAGGGGAGGCTCATGTCGACAGTCCGCCCAACTCCGTACCCAGCTTCATCGTCTCCCGTTTGCCCTGTGTCGCGCTCCCCTTCACGCGTACGTGCCCACCACCACCAGCCCCGACCGACAGCAGCACCACCACCCTCAGCCGCAAGAACGCCGGTAGCGCCTGCACTACCGGCAGCAGCAGCACCAGCTCCAGTAGCTCCACCTATAGCAGCATCACTAGCACCAGCAGCAGCAGTGGCACCGGCTTCGGCGGCCGCTTCGGCGGCTGCGGCAGCTGCTGCAGCAGCAGCAAAAGCGCGCGCCTCGTCCACTCTAGCGCTTCGAGCAAACCCGCTCTGCCGCTCTCTCTATCTCGACCGTCTTCACCCGCCAGAAAACCAACTGAAAGCTCGCCAACGCACCGCCGTTCTCTCTGCCTGCGCTACGGTCCAAGGACCTGGAGCCACTCCACACGCGCCTCGGGGTGGCGCTCCGAGCGTCCGCTTTCCGACCGTGGACTTTCAACCGCCGCGCGTGTCACGTTGCTCCTCCTTCCCCTTGCCGCCGTCGCCGTCATCATCTGCGTTACATTGGCCCTCCTGGCCAGGTTTTCGAGACGCCCTTGCCATTCCTCAGGAAGCGGCTCGCTGCGCTGCGGCAGACAGCAGCAGCTGCATCTGGTCGTTGAGGGCTTTTCTCATAGGAGAGGGAGGAGGCAGCAGCGCTCTCTCGGGTTGCAAGATTCATCGCAGCAGCAGCAGTTTCAGCAACAGCAGAAGAAGCAGCAGCAGCAGCAGCAGCAGCAGCAGCAACGGTAGCAGCAGCAGAGGTTTCAGCAGCAGAGAGAGTAGAAAGAGAGAAGGCAGCAGTGGCGTCGGAGACGAAAGTGGGGCCTGCAGAAACGGCTTTCACGGAAGCTTCCTTTCAGGTCTCCCAGTGAGAGCAGCAGGCCACAGAATCACCTGCAGCAGAAACAGCAGCAAGCCAAGCTGCTGCGCCAGGAGTCTAAGCAGCAGGGATACCAGGACGAGCAGCGGGGGCAGTAGCAGCAGCAACAACGGCAGCGAAGGCAGCCGCTGCAGCAGCATGGCCTCCCTTGGATACCGTTCGAGTGGGGGCGCGAGGGGCGCGGGACAGGCAGGCAAGCGCGCCAAGTCCTCATCCACTTCGGCGTCCGTGGCAGCATCAGAGTCAGAGTCGGCGACAGCAGACGGTGCAAGGGCCGCATGGATGCGCGTGCGTGTGGGCGCGGCGGACCGCCGCCACTTTGCCAACCCCCTCCCGGACTTTGGCTCGACTGAGACCGACACGCTGCCGCTGCCGTCGCAGCAGCAGTTTCTGGACGCTGGCCTGGCCCTAGCCCAGCAGGTGAGCGCCTCTCTACTCTTGTCCAATTTCTCTGGTCCTTGTTGGTTTGTGACTGTTATTGCTCTTTTTTTTTTTTTTTTTTTTTTTTTTTTTTTTTGCTCTTTTTCTTGTCGTTCTGCCCCTTCTTCTTCTTCTTCTTCTTCTTCTTCTTCTTCTTCTTCTTCTTCGTCGTCTTCTTCTTCTTCTTCTTCTTCTTCTTCTTCTTCTTCTTCTTCTTCTTCTTCTTGTTCTTTGGTGTCTTCTTAATCTTCTTAGTCTGAGTATCAAAATTTGGACCTAGTTTATTTCCTTAGGGTGGAGCCGTGACGACGGTGAAGACGACATGGAGTTCAGATCCTTTCGTCCCCACACCCACCCTTACCCTCCCCTCCTTGGCCCTTCCTGCGCCCTCCCTGACACCCCGAGGTCGAAGAGGATGGCGAGACATAAACATGGGAGGGGTGAATGTTCAGTCTCGACTGAGCGTCGTCCTTTCAGCTCTTTTGTCACATGTCTTCTCCCTCGTTTTCAAAGCTCTCCCTCTCCATCTCCCCCCAGGCGGGGAGATAGATGGGGTGGGGGGGAGGGGGGGGGGGGGGGAGGGAGGGAGGGAAGGAGGGACGGAGGGACGGACGGACGGACGGACGGACGGACGGACGGACGGACGGACGGACGGACGGACGGACGGACGGACGGACGGACGGACGGACGGACGGACGGACGGACGGACGGACGGACGGACGGACGGACGGACGGACGGACGGACGGACGGACGGACGGACGGACGGACGGACGGACGGACGGACGGACGGACGGACGGACGGACGGACGGACGGACGGACGGACGGACGGACGGACGGACGGACGGACGGACGGACGGACGGACGGACGGACGGACGGACGGACGGACGGACGGACGGACGGACGGACGGACGGACGGACGGACGGACGGACGGACGGACGGACGGACGGACGGACGGACGGACGGACGGACGGACGGACGGACGGACGGACGGACGGACGGACGGACGGACGGACGGACGGACGGACGGACGGACGGACGGACGGACGGACGGACGGACGGACGGACGGACGGACGGACGGACGGACGGACGGACGGACGGACGGACGGACGGACGGACGGACGGACGGACGGACGGACGGACGGACGGACGGACGGACGGACGGACGGACGGACGGACGGACGGACGGACGGACGGACGGACGGACGGACGGACGGACGGACGGACGGACGGACGCACGCACGCACGCACGCACGCACGCACGCACGCATGAACGCACGCACGCACGCACGCACGCACGCACGCACGCACGCACGCACGCACGCACGCACGCACGCGCGCGCGCACGCGCGCGCGCGCGCACACACACACACACACACACACACACACACACACACACACACTTCTTGCCATTGCAAGGGAGAGTGCAGGCAGTGGAAGGCATGGAGCGCGAAGCGCTCGCAAACGACGGGCCGTTCCTCTACACGGGACTGCTGGGCGCAGCTCTCTTGTGCCTGCGCTGCCACGAGGCTGTCACGTCTGCAGGCAACACCACCGCCTCAGCCGTCGGCGGCAGCAGCGCCAGTGCCAGCGGTGCCACGACAGCGGCGGGGTACGAGGCTGGGGGTGCGCAAGACTACCTGGGCCGTGCGGCACGCATCGTGAGAGCGTGCGAGCGCAGCGCCGCACGCCACAAAACGTGAGACCCCTTCACATGTGCGTGGAGAGGCCCACACCCCGGTTGTACTTCCTTTGTCCGCCTGCTGTCTGCATGGGCTTTGGCTTTGCCATCCTAGTAGGATTGAAATCAAATAACTCATTCCAGCATCAAGACTCTTTGGGCCTTGTCAGACCAGCAATGTGATCCTGCCCTTCCATCACTTCACCTTGCGCTCCTGCCACAGCCCCGCCTTTGACTCTACACCGGCCACCATCCCCCCCCCCCCCCCCCCCCCCCNATTCCAGCATCAAGACTCTTTGGGCCTTGTCAGACCAGCAATGTGATCCTGCCCTTCCATCACTTCACCTTGCGCTCCTGCCACAGCCCCGCCTTTGACTCTACACCGGCCACCATCCCCCCCCCCCCACCCTTTGCCCTTGTCCCCACTTCTGCCCTTTCTCTCACTCCCATTTGCTCTCCTATCCTGTCTCCACTCCCGTTCCTACTCCTGCTCCCCCCCCCCGCCCCCGGGCTCTTGCCCTCTCCCCGCCCCCATTTCCATAGCCCCCCTCAGCCCGCCTCCCCTCGTCTCATCCATCCCCTCGCCCCTTCCGCACCACTTGTATCACCCCACCCCCTCCCTCACTCTCCCCTCGTGACTCCCTCTCCCCTTGCCATACCCCTCCTCACTGCTGACTGCTGCTGTCAAACAATCCCCAGCCAACCGCCGCCCGCTTGGTGCGCTTTGCCACACCACGATGCCCCTGCAGCTACTTCTCCTTCTTCTGCGGCCAGCCAGGGATCCACGCGGTCGGCGCGGCAGTTGCGGCAGCGCAAGGCGACGTGGCGGAGGCGGAGCGCCACATGAAGGCCCTCAACCACTTCGCCGAGGACCCCCGCCTCCTCGCCCGCCCGGCAACAATGTCCGCCTCCTCCTCCGACGACGACGACGGCCCCGTCGACCCGGCGCCCGGCGGCGTGCCGTACGAGCTGCTGTACGGCCGCGCTGGCTTCCTGTGGGCCGCGCTGTTCGCCAACCACGCTTGTGCCAAGGCCGAGCTCCCTCGCCTCCCCACGCTCGTCGTGCCCGCGCAGCGCCTCAGTGACATCGCCGCTGCCACCGTGGCCGGCGGCCGCGCGATGGCGGCCGAGGACTGCAGGGACGGCCGCCCGAGCCTATGCGGGACGGCCTCCCAGGGCAACTACCCACCTCTCATGCACGAGTGGCACGGGCAGCGGTACCTCGGCGCAGCGCATGGGCTTGCGGGAGTCGTGCACACGCTGCTGCTCTTCCTCAGGCGACGGGAGCAGGAGGCCCTCGTCGGCCTGCCCCTAGCCGTGTCCGAGGGAGATGACAAGGAGTCGGGGACTGCGGACGTAGGGCTGGACGTGTGCGTGCTGGACGACATGGAGGGCACGGTGCGGTACCTCATTGCGCACCGGTTCCCCAGCGGCAACTTCCCCACGAGCGAGGAAAAGCCCGAGAGGGACGAGCGCGTGCACTGGTGCCATGGCGCGCCCGGCGTCGCGCTTACGCTCATCGCCTTTGCAAACGTGCGTTCGCTCTCCCCGTGTCTTTTGTTTCCTACGGTGTGTCCTCTGAGACACGGAGATTGATGTCACTGTGCACCTCTTCCCCCCTAAGCCCCTTCCTCCTCCCCTCGCTTCCTCTCATCCTCCCTCCTAGTTCATGCACCGGTGCATCAAGTGTGCCGCAGCGCTTTTCCATGCAGTTGCAGAGAGCGCCTCATGAAAGCTCTCGATGGCATGCCAGGATAACTCGTTCATGTCAGGCATCGCACAATTTTCTCACCACGACAACTCTCTCATCCCGAACAATTTCTCACCCCGATACATTTCTCACCCCTACAACTCTCATCCTGGAACAAATTTCTCACCCCAACAACCTTCTCACCCCGACAGCTTCCTCATTGGTGTTTTTTTTTTTGCTGTCCTCCAAGGCGCAGGCGTTCCCGATGAAGGCGGACTATCTGAAGGCGGCGGAGGAGGCGTCGGACCTCGTGTGGCAGCGCGGGCTGCTGCGGCGCGTGGGGCTGTGCCACGGCGTGAGCGGCAACGCGTACGTCTTCCTCGCTCTGCACCGCTGCCTCTCCGCCGCCGAGCTCCACGCCGCCGCCGTCTCACCCCACGCCGACGACGGCGGCGACGCCACGCGGGCACGGCTGCGCGCGCTGCGGCACGGGGCGGACAGGCAGCTGCACCGCGCGCGCATGTTCGGCGCGCTGCTCATGTGGCGGTGGCGCGACCTCGTGGAGTCCGGGGAGATGCACCCGGGGGACTCTCCCTACTCGCTCATGGAGGGGCTCGCGGGGCCTGCGTGCCTCATGCTCGACCTCGCCCATCCCTCCGCCTCTCGCTTTCCAGGCTACGAGATGTGATGGGCCTGCGCCCAGGTGGTGGGCTGTGGGGCGTCCACCCTGAAGGGGCACTCCAGTGTACTGCGGTACATCCACCCCTTCCCCCTCCATACCCACTTCCTCCTCCCCTCCTCTCATGCTCCCTCCAGTCCTCAGCACGGCATCACAGGTGTCAATGTACCGAATCAGTTGCCGCCGTGACACCACCAGGACCCAGCTGCACCAAGGCCCGCACTTCAAAGGATGCGTGGGATGCCTTTGAGATGACCGTGGTGGCACAGTGGACACGACTCTTGAGTTGGAGGAGGAATGGCGTCAAGCCAGGTGTTGGGTGAGCACTACAGCGCACCAGTGTCGAGCTATCTACAATGCAAGTAGGAGCCAATCTGAACCCAGGAAATCGAAGAAGCTTTGAAACAGTGGAGTGGTCAAAGCTTTCGGCTGTGGTGATGTTCGTTTGATTCCGCATAGTTCTGCAATATTTCTCGAAAAAAATCTTCATGGATTCCATGTGTGCGGTTTTTCTTGGTACGAATATTTTACTATTAATTTTTTTGGAAGCATTTCCCTGTCACAATGTACCCAATCAGATGCCATGACACAAAACAGTGGAGTAAGACAGAGCAAGGGAAACACAGCCAATTGAAGAAGCATACGTCCGAGTGATAGCCATGTATTTTCAAGGGTAGCAAGAGGTGTTCTTATGGAAGAGGGTTGAGAGATGAAGGGGCATTGTTGGTTTGTGTGGCTTCCACCCGTTACGACCGATGCCGATGGATTACCCATATACCCATGTTTGTGGTATATGGTAGAGGAGGGCGTGACGACACGACGGGCCTCCAGAGTGTCCCGAGACATCTCGAGCATCTACGACAGCACCGGGGAGACGCGGTCGATGCGTTCCGGCAGCCCTGTTGGCTTGTCAGGAGCTAGGAGAGTTTTCTTGGTGGGTTGAGAGCCGCGCACCCGGTGGACTAATACCGGTGTGACAAGGAGATCCGATGGTTGTAGTAGGGCTTACGATGTTCGGAAAGCCGTTTGCGATGTCTGGACGCTGATTTCGAGTGATTCTAGCACTGCTCGTATTTTCTCGGTGGTCGAGACCCGGGCACTCGGAGAGCTGTTCCGGTGCCTCGAGGAAACCACCTTTGTTGTTCTCGTGGTGTATGTAAAGTGATCTCCCCGTTGACTCGTTTGGGTTCAGCGAGGGTGACGGGCCGGGTACGGCTAGCTGCCGGCGCCCCTAGATAAGTCCGCTAGGGGCTCATTTGTATTCTCCTCCTTGTTCTTTCATATTATGTGTTGCAGACTGAGCCAATTTTTTGCCATTACACTCACACACAGAGCTCATGATCGTTTTTGCATGGGCCTGCATGCCCTAATTCATTTCTAAGTTGGTATCAGAGCGCAAGGGGGGCGTGTGAGAAACAGAAGCAGCAGCCGTGGGCGGAACGCAAAGAGAACGCGCCACGTGGCGCCACGCCGGCAGCATGAGGGAGCGCGAAGCGACTGCACGTGAACGCCACAGGGGCAGTGAGCCGCGCACAACAACATGAGCAATTGCGGCGGCACCAGCAGTAGCAACAGCAAATGTAGCAGCCGCGGTAGTTGCGGTGCCATGCAGCAGGAGCGGTGGCGGCAGAGTAGCCCCTCACAACAACAGTAGCAGCGGCGGCAACAGCAGCATGAGCAGCCAGCGCTAGCATTCGTAGCATCTGCACAGGCGGTGGCAGTAGTAGTAGCAGCAGCCGCTGTGCCACACAGCAGCAGCAGCAGCAACAGCGCATCAGCTGCTACAGCAGTGGCGTCAGCAGTAGCAACACATAGCAGCAGCAGTAGCAGCAGCCACTGCAGCAGCGGCGGCAACAACAGCAGCGTGCAGCAGCGACGACATCAACAAAAACGTGCAGAAGCAGCAGCGGCGGCGATAGCAGCAAGCACCAGCGGCGGTAGTAGCAAGCAACAAGCAGCAGCAACAGCAGCGGCGCACAGCAGCAAGCAACAACGGCGGCAGCAGCAAGCAACAACAGCAACTGCTACGCAGAGTAGCAAGGGGGCCCGTCGGCCCCGTTTGCCTCCCCCCCCCCCCCCCCCCCCCGG
>SZWC01000721.1:155830-173677 GCA_023375785.1 Penium margaritaceum
CGGCCCCGTTTGCCCCCCCCCCCCCCGCCCTCTCGAGGGGGCCATCAGAGGGCCCCGTCGAGACCCTCCGAGGGGCCCCTTGGAGGGACCTGTCGGCCTCGTCGGCCTCGTCGGCCGACGGACAGAGAGAGGGGCGGACCCCCCTCCCTCTCTCTTGTTCACTCGCTCACTTGCTCGCTCGTTTTTTTTAGCGAGCGAGAAAGGAGCGAGGGGGGCCGACCTGAAATGGCCCCTCATTTTTGTTACCCCCTCCCCCCCTCCCAATCCTAACATGCCCCCTTTCTAGGGGGCAATCCAGAAACGGGTGACGGTCAAACCCGGGGTGAGCAGAGAAAAAAAAGGGGGGGGAAGGAAAATACAAATTGTGCGGGGCCATAGAACAGCCCGACGTCTCGTTGACACCTGCAGTAGCAGCAACCACTCTAGCAGCAGCGGCGGTTGCAGCAGCGCTTGCAGTTTCTCCTTCCGAACCGACAGCGGATTGTGTTGTTGGCGGGGATCTCCATTTCGAGACGTGTCGCAGACCGGCGTCTCCCTAGGGCCCGTGGATTGGTGCGCGCAGTTCACTCCGTATGATCCACGGCGGATTCGAGTCTGTACATCTACGAAGGCTGGGTCGTCGACCGCTTGGAGCAGCAGCTAAACTTGTAGCCGCCACCCCTTCTGTTCTTGGAGCAATCTTCGCTCCATTGGTGGCAGCAACATTAGTAGCCGCAGCTAGTCAGACTCCAATCTCCGGGCGTACTGTGGTAGTGCAGCTCGTCCCGTCTGTTCACGTTTACGGACCCCGACGCCGTGACCTTCGAGAGTGACAGTACCTACTGGTCTCATCCTCTCCTGTGGCTTGGTGTTTACCACTGGGAGTAGGTGCCATCAGCACATATCCATCGTCCTGCGCACGAGATGAATGCATATACATTTGAGCAGGTGCACTATGCATTCGCGTGCTATTACTATGGTGATGGACGTCATGGTTGGCGTCGCTGCCGGACGCGCCCTCGTGGCTGGCATCCACCTTGGCTTCAACCTCGTCCGAGCCTGTGCCCTCCACAGCATACGGATCTGCCAGCATTGGTAGATCCCCAGTTGGACCTCTGGCGACCATATTTTCCGAGATCGACGACTTGCGGCAGATGGTGCAGCGGCTTTGTGACCTTGTCGTCACCAAGTGTGCTTCTCCTACTAGTTCATCGACGGCCTCTTCGATCACACCTCCTTCATCCTCTCCTCCTTCCTCATGCGATGGCGTACCTTCAGCTCCACCTGCCTGCCAGTCCCTGGCTGCCACCATCCTTTCGATCCTCCACTCTCGTGCTATCACGACGCCACCCCGAGATGACATGTCCTCATGCAGTCATTCTAGTCGTGTGTGTACGCGGCATTGGCGTCAGCGCTCCGCACGACGTGCTCGCATCGGTTTTGATACATCCTCTACTTCCTCGGCTTTCGTTGTTGTACGAGCCGAGGGAGAGTGTGGTCACTGGGATTTCCTGCTGTGACCGTAGCAACAGGATCTGCACTTGCACCGTGTCGTGGTGCTCAAGCGTCAGCTCAGGCAGATTCAGATGATACGGTGACAACACATGACATGGAGTATGGTCCCGACATGGCGTTCATGGTGGAGACTTGCCTGTCTTCGAGCTCGAATTCCATGTCCGGGCTGGATCCAGATCTTCCGTAGCAGCAGGTTACATCAGGAGGAGCGCAGGCACGACGTCCCTGGACGGTGCCACTCGCGGCTCCGACTGGTGGCGGCCCGGCGGTGGCACATGAATCCCGTACGGATCGGGATGCCTCTACCGGACTTTTGGGGGAGAGTGCGCAGCAGGCTCACACCAGTCCGGTGGAGGTTAGAGTGCTTGGGACATGCATGTCATTGAGGTCGACACCTACGCTGGGGCAGGAGCCGAACATTCTGCATCAGCAGGTCGCATCAGGAGGAGTGAAGGTGCCGCGTGCATGGACGGTTCCACTCGCGACTCTGACCGGTAGCGGCCCGGCTATGGCACAGGAGTATCGTGCAGATCGGGATGCCCCATACGGATTTCCGTGGGTGCTGGTGCACGAGGCTCATACCAGCCCGGCAACGGTCGCAGTGCATGAGCAGAGTTGGCCGGTTGGTCTTTTACAGGTTGAGGCATTCTTGAGAGCAGCAGTTCCGAGAGATGTCACTGGGATATGTGTTGGAGAAGAAACAGCAGGCTCCACCATGTCATCGGTGCTACCTGTGGACCAGCTTCAACGTGAGGAGTCGTCCATGTTCCCAGAGTCTACGGGTTCCCGTACACACGACGGAGCAGCGACACACATGACGGAGTCAGATGGTGGTCCTCACTCCATTTTCAAGAAGGTGGTAGTGACCAGCCTTCTCGGCGAGACGGTGCGTGAGCGCCAGCTGCGCTTGCTGGTCGCCTTGACGGGCATTGTCGTGCCGGAGTCCTGCACACATGTGTCCAATACGGCAACAGTGGAGGACAGTGGAGCAGATCCGTACACGCGGATGGAGTCACCTCGTAAGCAGGAGCTGATTTCTGCCCTCTCATGTTCACCTGTTGGTGACCGTGCTGATCACATCGATGCTGAGAGTGGCAGTACCTGCACGGACGATCTTTCCACATGCTGCACGAACTCTGATGACTCCTCCTTCTCCTTCTCTCTTGGCATGCGACCGCTCATTCCTCCTCGTATGACAGACACGAGATGTGGTGTGGATGCGACACCTGCAGCTGCATCCGATGTTCCAGCGTCTCAGCACATTGCGAGTTTGGTTGACCCCCAGGAGGATGCAGCAGCACCGGCTCCATCGTTTTCAGCAGCAGAGATACAGATGGAGCTGTACTTACAAGTTCTACAGTCTGCGTGTATAGCATCCACAGAGTTTATCCTACGCAAGGCAGACATGGGCCACCTCCACATGTCCGAGGCAGATTACGCTGACATGCAGGAGAGGGTAGTGATGCTGTAGCGGGAGGTGATGGTAGCGCGTGAGCGATTGTCAGACTTGGGGAGCACCAGTACTATCGGCACGAGCTTTCCACTACCACGATCTTGTGTCTTTCATACGAGATACGCCCGAGTGATAGCCATGTATTCTCAAGGGTAGCAAGAGGTGTAGTTATGGAAGAGGGTTGAGAGATGAAGGGGCACAACACGACGAAGGAGGAAGAGCGTACAAGCACGAGCAACAAGACGCTATGGATCATGATTGGTCTTCGTTAGGAACAACAAGCCAAGTAACACCAGGGAGAGCATGAGCTTGAGAATTGCTTGCATGCGGTCTCGACACCACCCCGGCCTTTCGGGCTTTTGATCAGGTGGCGGCCACTCACGTTGTGAACCAAACAGCCTGCCAGCATGGCCCTGAAGGATCAGTCACCCAAACACCCATGCAACATGCAAGCATGCAAGTAGAAACAATGCCACATCGGCCACGACGTATGTATCATGCATGCCTATCCCTTGTGCCCATGTCACACCTTGATGACTCGTCGCAACAGATTAGCCAGCAATCGACATGTCTGTCTCAGAGCGATAACTCTGAATTTTCATCTGCCCATACTCTAGGACCAGCATCAACAAGACTCATGTGTGAGCGTATGTGCAGTTGGGCGTATGGGCAGTTGTCAGTTTCCTGCATAGTACTGCATGTCGGTGTAGTCAAGAGGTCATTTACATGGTTACACTCCCAACACCAACGATCCCCCATGACCCGCAGACGCAGGCACCCATGGGCGACTTGCACATCAAGGTCAGCCAGACGGAGGATTCACACACCAGCCCCATGGCACAAAGGCGCACCACCCTCACATGCTAGCAAACATGCAGCTCAACCAAATGCAAGCAGCACATCAGTGGACCGGTAGAGTCAGAGCACCTCACAAGATTGGCAAAGTGTTAGAAAAGAAGGGGATCACAAGCACAGAACAGGCCAATGGTGTGCACAATAGACTTGAACATTCCACAGCTGAGTGCCTTGGTGAGGAAGTCTGGATGCTACTAACGGATGTTGACCCAAACGACTTTGAATTCTCTCATCCTAGTGCGATCACATACAAAATGATGCCTGACGGTGATGTGCTTGGTTAACGTGTGATGCATGCCATCATGCACTGCAACGACCTTTGTGCTTTGGTCTTCGCAGTGTAGGGTAATGAAGCGAATGGTCATACGCAATTGCGTAGTAGGTCTGGGTACATCTATTTGACGCCAGAGTCATAAAGAGTACGATGCTGGCATTCACACTCAAGCTCCATAACAAGGAAAACTCACGTCTATCTGATCGCAATCTCACTCGTGCTGAGCAACAAGGCTGCGGAGGAAAAATGCAATGGTGAGACGACCAACTGGCGCAAATTTCTGGACAAATTCAACTCCAGGGGTTTGAGAAAACCCGCTGGATTTCAGCAGTGCCATGTAGCGGTCAACTAAGCCAGCAGGCTTCAGTTTGCGTTTGAGGACCCAACGGGTCGAAATTTCCTTGCAACGGTGCGGTAGGTCGACGAGTTAAAAAAACTAGCGTCAAGCTCTTCCTAGTTGAATTTCTCCAAGAGAGCAGTATTTGCTGCTTCTCAAGCCTCGCATACAGTCATGGGATCATGGGGAAGCGGAGAGGGACTACTGGCCACACGGCTATAGCTACATAGCTAGAGACTGTCGAATCAACGGCAATCTGGAACTCCTCAGCATCCAAAAGTTATCCAAGTTCAGCGTTCATATGAACAATGCCTATGGCTAGGCCAAGGGCGTCAAGACCAGTGGGACGGTCAAAGGTGCCGAGGGCTGTGATGCACGAGAACAAGTGATACGCGATGGGGATGAATGTAAGAGGAGAGCACAAAGTCTCCCCCCAGGCACGTAAGGCTCAGGAGCAGCAGCAGTCCCAGTCTGGAGCATTGGGGCAAAAGGCCATGATACAGAAGGTGAGGAAGCACCCGTGAAAGGTAATATAGGAGACTGGGAGACAAGGACAGATGATGCAGATGAATCCTGATGTTAAAAGGCAGTGCATGATACTCTAACTGTGACACTGACTCAGGCATTGGTGGAAAATTGAACGAGGAGATAGAAGGAGAGGTGTTAGTAGAGGAAAAAAGTGACTCTGAATTAGAAGTAGACGACCCAAAAGAGGAGGAAATAGCTGGGTTATTGAAAAAGCAGTGGAGGGAGCTTTTGAACCAGAAGATACCTCGTCCCGGAGATCGGAGGTTGAACAAGGTACACCTGTCCAAAGCTGACGAAGTGATGCTTGATGGGAAATGTCACCCAAAAAGACATCCTCAATGAAAAGCGCATCGCGTTACTCAATGATATGACACGTGTCCATGTCCTAGAATTGCTAGGCTTTAGCGGGAGATGAAACCCCAAGAAATGGACACAGGTGGACAAGGGATGAGAGCTTACCGCCATGCTTAGGGAGCCAAACAGCAACATTGCAACACTAGACTCGTGGGAGACGAAGGTTAACACGACGACCAAACCAGCGCTCGAAAGGAATCACATGACAGGGAAGGGGCTCATGAGGAACGCCATTCCAAATCCACAACATGTAGGAGATGGCTTCAGAAGAAAAGAGTAACTTCACTAGAGATGCATGAAGAATAGTGGAGATGTCATCAGCAAGTGTGCGTTTCCAACGTTCAAAGACCCCATTCTTTTGTGGTGTGAAGGGGGAAGCCTCCATGCATATACCACTGGAAGAATGAAAATGGATAGAGAGGCCCATGAACTCACCGCCATGGTTAGAGAAAAATACGAGGAGACCACGACCAGAGGAAAATTTAGCCTGAGGAAGCCACGACTTGTGGACAGAACAGACGTCAATTCTCTGACGGAAAGCGAAGACCCTGTGCATGCGAGAGTAGTCATCGGTGAGACACAAAATGTAGCAACCCAGGTCCCCATGACGCCAGGAGGCAGGAGTCCCATCACATCAGCATGCAGCAGGTCAAGAAGATAACATGTGCAAGGTACAAGAGTGGAAAAGGGGGGAATGATGCATTTTTTTCCTGAGCACATTTAAGATAGGCAGCGGGACAAGGAAGTGGAAAGGTAGATACATTCAAGCCACTGGTAGGTTGGATGTGAAGCACACCATTAATTGCATATGTGTACTTGTGGCGTAGGTGGCGGTGCAGGCGCTCAGCACGGGCAGGTGCGAGTGAGCGTGCAATATGCACCAGAGCAACGTGGAGGGTGCACGTGCAATTGAGGGCGCACGGAATAGATTATCACAATGTAGACCATGCAAAATCACACGACCCGTGGAACAAAGAGACACACTGGCGACACTGTGAATAGAGGAGAAGTCGAATCCCTGGTCTTCAAGTGTCGTGTGAGTGAGGAAACTGATCTCAAGAGCAGGCACATACAACAAATCAGGAAGAAGGAGCTGTCCCCCAGGACCAACAAAGTGGACGGCACCCACACGCTGAACAAGGAGTAACCGACCAAAAGCTGTACAACAAAGCAAACAGATCCGACAGGACTGAGAGAACCAAAGGAGGAACGTTACGAGGTCATGTGATGGGTGGTATGAGAGTCAAGAATCCAGAGGCCACCGGACACCTGAACAGACAGAAGAATACGATTGACATCAACATTTGCAGGAGGGGGACTGAGAGGAGAAGACTGTCCAGAGGAAGCAAGACAGTGAGACAAGGTGATGAAATGCAGTCCTAAAATCCATTAACATCGTTACAAAAAATAAATAAATCAATGAATAAAAACCCCTGAACACACCCAGACAACATGCCGTGGAGTGCTCCAACACACTCATCCACAAGTGACGCAAACCTGTCCCAAAAACTCTCACCTCCCTCATCATGCAGGCGATGCTGTTAGATGGCATTTGCAAGTGTGTCTTCAAACTGATGCTTATCCTTGGAAGGCTGAGTACTGATCACCACGCCAGAAGGCTGCCGTGGCCCCCTTGGTGATAAAAACCACGTAGGGGGTATGTACGGCTCGGAAGGTAGGCCAAAGTAGGAAGGGCCATCATAGGAAGGAGGCCAACCCCATGGAAAGTGAATGAGGTTGGGTGCAGCTCTTGTCGAGTAGACGTCTGCCACAAAGGTAGTGAGCACATATTGGCTACAGGAGGACTGAGGAGAAGAAGATGTGGATGTGGACGACAATTCTTTGCCATTGCCAGTGGTCTGAGCCCAATGGCAGTGCATGGCGGAGGCCATGTGAGTATCATTGGACAGGACTGGGCATTTCTTGGCAGAATGCCCAGATGCATCTTAGTCCAAGCAAGTCACTGTGCCAGGCCTTGATAAATCCGACAGTGGGGAGGGACCATTCCCTTTGCCTTACCACCTCTACCACCACCCCTCTCCTATCCCCCCAAACCCTGAGTCGCCAGAGAGGTGGCGGTCGCGGATGAGGAGGCGGCGGATGCTGAGGACAAGGAGGGTGTAGAGGCGGGTGAGGTAGTGGCCATCTGCTCATGAATCCCTTTGATCTGCAGGAGACTTTACCACTGAGTGATTCGTTGGGCATTGAAATCCCGCAAGCCACCGATGCTTGGAGGCGTCGCAAAGTGGAAAAGAGGCCAGGCACTCAAGCTCGGTCGCCTTCACCTCACAAAAGATGTCTGACAGCTCAAGAATGAGGCGGTTGACAATGATAGGACAGCTGGGAGCTACCGTAGCAATCTGGACCAAGGTCACACAGAAATACGAGGTTGTGCACCTAATAGGCAACAGCAGCCTTGTTAGCACACATTACAAGCTGATTGAAGTGCACGTTTAGCACACTCTGAGCAACATGCTGAGTGACAGATTTGCAGCATCGCATCAATGTGTAGGCACCGTCAGGGTCAGCAGGGGTGCGATGTACCGGATCTGCGTTTTAGGTCCAAACCTCATTAGTGAGATTATCAGGGCCGTCCATGATGAGTGAATGGGAAACATATACAGCCTCAAGGGGAACTGAGACGAACGATGGGAAAACCTCATGGTAGTACTGCCACACAAGCTCACCCTGAGTTCAGGCACTGAAGCAAACCTCCCAGGAGGAAAAGGAAGTGAAATGAGGAGGGGGCGTGTCAAAGTCACGTTGATGAGGCTGTGGCTGAATCAGTGTCTTGGCTGCGGCTTTGCCAAAAAATGCTCTTGTACCATTGGGGTTTGCTAAGTAGGGTGCACCACGAGTAGAGATGGAAGTGGATAGCGGGCTCGAGGATGCCGTGAGAATCGCGCCAGAAATTTCACCGCAAACTCAGCATCGGTGATCGTGGTCTTTGTAGATTACATGAGCGGCCCAATGGCACTGAGATAGTTGGTGACATCCACCGGTTGTCCCAGTTGCGACACATCCAATGACTTCAGCTGGTGCTGGTCCACTAGGATCATGGGGGTGGAGACGGTGGGAACAATAGTCAGCAACGATGGAAAGCTCTCTCCCAAGTTGCGGACATACTCAGCCTGGTGGACGTGGAGAGTGTGACACTGATGATTGTGCTCAAGCTCAATGCCAACAAAGAACTCCGCTGGACCAAGGTCTTTCATCTTGTAGTCTGACTGGAGAAGCATCTTGACTGACTGAACGGCGGCTAGACTGGATAAAGCAAATAGCACAGTCATCCATGTAGTCCAATATGGCCACAGGAGGCTCAGACGGAAGACTGAGAAAGAGCGCAGGATCAGCAGGACTGCGCTAATAGCCGCCCCTCTCAAGGTTGGATGTATTTTCCATGTTCCAGTAGTGAGGCAACTGTTTGAGACCATACAAGGCCTCGCGCAAGTGCCAGACCTTGATTGTACCATTAGTTAACTGGACGGCTGGACCATGAAGGTCTCTGCATCGTGTCGATCATGTAAGAATGCGTTTTTCACTTCTATCTCCTTCAAATTCCAATCATGCTGAGCCACAATACTGAGGAGGACACGTGCACTCGTGTAACGACCAGCTGGCTCAAAGGTCTAGTCAAAGTCGACCCAAGGGATGTGAAAAACTCCCTTAGAAGTTACCCTTGCCTTGTAGGAATTCTCTGAGCCATCTGGCTTTATTGTATATTTCAAGACCCAACGAGTTGAGAGTGCCTTGCGTCCGCAAAGCACGTCGACCAGCTTGAAGGCACCATCTTGTTTGAGGGAATCAAGCTCCTTCTACACGGATTTCTCCCAGAGTGCAGCATTAGTTGCCTCTCGATCCTTGCAGTCATGGGTTCAGGGGGAAGCGGAGAGAGGCCGCTGGTAGCAAAGCAAGCAGCCAGGTAACCAGACAGTGGGGACTCAGCATCACTCTGAAAATTCTTAGCAATCAGAGAGTAGCCAAGAGCAGTGTTCGGCTGGACAACACCAATTGCGAGACCAAGGGCGTCAAGACCAGTGGGACTGACAAAGGTTGTTGCAGAGGGCTGTGAGGTACAGGGGCGAGTGATGCACTGTGAGGAAGGCTAAATGAAGGGAGGGTACAATGCCTCCCCCCACTCACATAAGGCTTAGAATGAGCAGGGACAGAAGGTTGAGACACAAAAAATGAAGGAGAGTCTGTGACAGGCCATGTAGGGGAATGGGGAACAGAGAATCACGACGTAGAGGATCCCTGATACAAAGGAGACATGAGATATGCAATTTGTAAGTGCAGGATAGGAGACATGAACTCATATGTAGATGCAGACTCAGACAGCGTTGAGGACAAAGGAGAGGGAGAATCTGGTAACTCTGAGGAAGGGGAAGGCCCAGAGGTAGCCGGAGGCACAGGAGACGTGGAAGTAGGAGCTATCAACCCATAAGGGACTGTACCCCCGAGATCAAAGGCTGAACAAGGAACACCTCCTCCAAGCCAAGGAAGTAAGGTCAGAGAAGGCGGAGGAGCCGGACAAGACAACTCATGCAGGAAAACTTCTTCAAAGAAGAGGGCGACATTTGTCTGGATCCCAAGAGCGCCAGGCCGTGGACAAGACTGGCACTCCAAGAAACGGACACAGATGGGTATGAGGAGAGATTTTTCCATCGCGCTCATCCTCAAGGAGCTAGAAGATAGCGACAAAACCCCAGACACGTACAAGAAGAAGGTCAGCAAAACGCCCAAACTATCACTCAAAGGGTCTGACATGGCACGGAAGGGGGCCGTGGAATACACGGTTCCAGATCCATGTCATGTAAGACATAGCCTCGAAGGAGAAAAGGGGCTCAAGACTTGAAGCGGAAAGAAGTGTGCGGACGCCGTGAATGAGGGTACGGCTCCAGATTTTGGAGATCCCATTTCTAGTGTAATTTGTAGGGTGCTGGAGCCTCAAGACGCATACCATGGAAGCGTGCAGCTGGACCCATGAATTCACCCCCACTATCAGAAAACAAGATTGCGAAGACGACGACCACAGGCTAGCTTGGCCTGGAGAATCCACGACTCAAGGACTGAACAAACAGAAGGTGAAATTCCATCTCATGCGAGAGTATTCATCAGTGAGACATAATATGGAGACCCAGCCTGCCCAGGAAATCATGAGCTAGGGGCCCTATGACATAGGCATGCAACAAGCCAAGAGGATAAGATGTGCAAGATTTGGAGGTGGAAAAGGGAGAGTTGTGCATTCTTCCTCGAGCACAGTCAAGATTGCCAGCAGGACAGGGGAGCGGGAAAGTAGAAACATCTAGGCCATCAGTAGCTTGGTGCAAAGCAGGCTGTCTATGGTAGCGATGTGAATGTGGCAGAGACAACGGTGTAACAACTGAGCATGGACAGGTGCCCCCTTCTCCTCCAGCTGCGGTGTCGCAAGCGAGTAAGCGTGCAACATGCAGTAGTGCAAGTGTGGAGGGTGCCGGTGCAAACGAGGTACACAAAACAGCCGATCACAATGGAGACAACACAACATCACACGACCCATGGTACGGAAGGGCGCACTTGCGACACCACAACTGGAGGAGAAGTCAAAGCCCTGATGATCAAGCATCGTAACAAAGAGAGTATTGGTCTCAAGAGAAGGAAAATCGAGCACATCAGGGATGAAGAGCTCCGAAACACAAAACAGACAACACTCACGCCCTGAACAGAGAGCAGCAGACCGGAGCCAGTGTGAAAAAAGCGAACAGTGCCAATATAGCCTAGACAGGAAAAGGAGTGCTACAAGGTCATTTGGCGGGTGGTGCTGAAGTAAATAATCCAAAAGCCGCCAGACACCCGCACAGACGGGAGAATTTGACTAACAGAAACAGTGGTAATGTGGGGAATGAAGGAGAAGGACTGACCACAGACGGCAAGAAAGCTTGGCAGGGTGACAGAATACTGATCTCTAATCCATAGAACATCATCAGCAGGCAGGTACCCACCTAGACGGCATGCCAGAAATGGCTCCATCCAACTGACATGCACGGGATCCCGACCAAGACAGGACACTCTTGCCTCCTTTGATGCATGATCTTTGCAAGGGCGACCTTGAACTGACTCTCATCCTTGCTAAGCTGGAGGTTGATCACCAAAAAGCTCTTACATCACTCCTGGTGGTGGGGATAACGAGGGGGGCAGGGATGGCCCAGAAGGCGGCCCAAATTATGCTGGAACCCTGTAAGACGGAGGCCAGCCCTAGGGAAAGTGATTGTGGCCGGGTGCAGCTGTGGTGGAGAAGACATCAGCTGGTGGTGACCAATAAACGGGTGGAGAAAGTCTGAGGTGAAGATGACGTGGATGCAGAAGAGGCCGCCTTCCAGCTGCTGGCTGCGCGAGAGCCCAGTGGGACCGCATGGTACAGGCCAAGTTTGTGTCGTTGGGCAATGTGGTGCATGTCTCAGGAGACTACACAGCTATGCCAAAGTTCCAGCAAGTCATCTACCGAAGGAAATAAGGCGGATGAATGTTAGGAAGGCCCCTTGCCTTTTCCCTTACCACCTTTGTCACGGCCCATCCTGTACCATCCGGTACCCTGAGTAGAAAAGGAGGTTGCGGGTAAGCAGGAAAAAGAGGAAGACTCAGAGGATGAGGAGGGGGTCGAGGCGAATGAGGCATTGGTGATTACTGCAACTGTAGCATGATGACTCCTCTTGTTCTCAAAGACACTCCAACATTCAGTGAGCTCTTGGGTGGTGGACTCCCACAAGGTGCCAATACCAGGAGGCAACTTGCCACACTCTGGCTTGGAGGCGAGGCACTTGAGCCCAAACGCCTTGACCTCATGGAAGATGTCAGAAAACTGAGGGATGAGGCCACTGAAAATGGAGAGGACAGCCGGGAGCTGCCCTAGCGTCACTTTGCCAAGGTCACACAGATGTGCACAAGGCTGTGCGGCCAATAGGTGTCTGCAAACTCATCATCTTGCATAGCAAACTGGTTAAAGGTACACAGTGAGAGGACGCTCTAAGCAGTGTGTCCAGTGATTGTCTAATGTTGCCAAATTAAAGTGTAGGCACCGACAGGGTTAGAACGGGTACGACATTCCGGATCTTCGTTGTAGGTCCAAACCTCATCAGTTAGAGTGACGGAGCCACCTGTAATGAGTGTGCGAATAGAAGACCAGCCCTAGGGGGGACCGGCACAAAAGGAGGCAGTGCATCATGGTAGTACTCCCACGTCTGCTCAGCCTGTGCTCAAGCACTGAAACAAAAAACCCAAGAGGCAAAGGGGAGAGACAAGATAAAGAGAGGGAAAGGTGTATTAAAGTCATGCTGGTGAGCTGGCGGCTGAACAAGGGCTTTGGCTGCGGCAACGCCAGTTGTTACTGCTACAGCAAGGTAATCTGCAACCAAGACTACTGTGCCAGCAGAGGTGGAGGTGGAGGTAGAGCCAGAGCCAGAGGCAAAGGCAGCAGAGACACCAGCAGGGACAGAAGTACTGACACGTGTAGGCTCAAGTTGGGACATGACGAAGTCAAAATCTGGTCAGAAAAGGTCTCATGATCTTGCTTCTCGTGCTCCAAGTGCTCTTCGGTAGTGCGCTGGGAAGCAAGTTTCACTTGGTGATCATCATGTGCACGCTGTGCATTGTTCATCATGAACAGGTGTAATGACAAGCAGCCCATTCTACCAAGAGAAGTTTGACAGAGTTTCCCCAGCCACTGTGGGCGTAAGTGACAGGGATGAGCATGCAGGGATGGCTTCCTAGCTGCAAGACAGCCCAACCCAGGAAAAGAGGTGGCCCCAAAAATATGCAGAGCAGAAACGAGAGAGCAGAGCGAAGGAGAATAAAAACTACAGGCACCACAGCAGGCGCTCACCAAGCCCAGTGGCGCTGGTTTAGCAGTGGCAAAATAGCTGAGGCAGCAAACGCAGCCAAGACAGTGAAATTCTATGCAAAGGAGATGACCAGGCACAAGGCTCCAGTGACAGCCATTGCAGAGAATGTGGAGGCGGCTGCTGCTGCTGATACCAGGTGGAGGAGATGCTGTGAAGAACCAGATTACGATGATGCATTGATGGTGGAGATACGGATGGCAACCATTGCGGTTGCAACAGAACTGGCCACTGTGGCTGCAGAACATGTGTCGACGTCTGCGGTTGCTGACAACAGTTAAGAGTGGTGCAGAATCATGCAGCAGTGGTGGTGCAGGGGGTGGAGCAACAGGAGCCTCAGGTGGAGTAGTTGCTGCTGACGCGGATGATGCAACCACAGCTGCAGCACATGATCCTGCTGTATATCTCTAAGAGTTGTGAAGATGGTATGGCAGCACTGGGTATACGGGTGTGGATGCGTTGACACTAGTGACGGAGCTTAAGGGAAGCGAGAGGGCTTACTAGAGTGTGACGAGGTCACTGGTTAGGATGCATCTGAGTTGGTGGCAGTGCGTCCTGGTGCGACAGAGAGTCGTTTGATGCTGTACCGCACGCTCGGTCAGCCTCTCCTTCCGCATGCACGTAGTGATTGGTGGTGTAATACTCCTCACCCATGTATTCAGGGTCAGAGAGGCATGAATCCAGCAACCAATGACGCTCTCGCTCCTCCTCGTAGGTTACGGTGACGTTGTTGGTGCTCTACTGATCAGCTTCCGCTCTGGGAGGGAGGGGACTGGGTTCCAAATCTGGTAGCAAAGCCTGGTTGGTTGCTGTCAGAGCATCACCAGATTGTTGTTGCCTACTTGAGAAACTCGGAGTCAGTATGGATGACTGTGGTGGTGACAGTAGTGGCCACGTGATAACAGCTCGTAGTTGGTTCTGCCATTGCAATCACACTCTTAACAACTGCTTCAGCGTCGAAGGTGTTGAAGCACTTCCAAGTGAGACTGTTAGGGAGTCACTAACAAGAAAAAGTCTAGCAGTGCACCACAATGCTCCTCAGTAAGGCCGAGAGAGGCTAGAGACTGACTGCACACGTTGGGTCGCGCACTGGCAGTCCACCTCTCTCACTCGTTGCCTTGCTGGGTTTGGTCAATCCTCCTCTTCAGTGTTTGGAACTGCCGCTATCTCTCGTGTCTTGCCATAAGCTCGTTCTTCCTCCAGTTTCTGGTCCATTGACTCTAGCACCACACATCATATGACGTTTTGTCACTCAGTGTTTTTCTCCCTCGGCCCTGTTGCTTCTGTGTATTTTTTCGCACTGGCTCAGGCCAGCGGCTGTCCTTCCAAGGTGTTGATGTTGTTCGTTTTGTTGCACCTAATCCTGCCATATGTTCTGTATGTGCTAGATCTTGAGGCCAGCCTACTCTCCGTGACCACCCTTCATGACCAGGATATGGACTTTGTGTCCAGCTGTGGCATCGGAACCTTCCTCTTGTGGTCCTCTGGTCGTGTTGTGCTACGCGGCTGTCATTGTGATCGTCTATTCTCTATTCCATTCTCTCTTTCTTTGTCTTATAGTACTTGTGCACTCGTCTACGTTGCGTCGTCGTTGTACCCAAAGCGCACACGTCTCTTGCATCATTGCCTCTGTCACATTCATACTACCACCAACGACAATCTACTGCACCTTCGGCCAACTCATGGTCTTACTCCTGCCTCCTTTCTGCCAGCATGCTCATCTGATTATCTTGACTGTGCTCAAGGCAAGATGCAACGCTCTCTCTTCTCCACCTCTTACCACATCACCTCCCATCCCCTCGATTTTTTCCATTCTGACATCATAGGTTATCTCCCCCATGATTTTCTTGGTGGTCTTGGCCGCTATGTACTCTGTTCAACCGATGAAAACTAACATTTTTGCTGGATCTTTGCCCTGTGTCAGAAGAGTGATGATGCCAACTCTCTTGGGGTGCGTATGGAGTCCTTGGCCCCCCACACATCCCAATAGAATGGTTCGTCTGAACGGTGGAACCATACCCTTGCTAATGGTATTCTGTCTCTCTTTGTTGATTCTGGTCTTCCCCATCTCTTTGCCTTTAAGGCCATGTCCTACATGACCTGGGTGTGGAACCGTGTTCCCTATGGTCCTGTTCCTCGTGATGTTACGCCTTACGAGCGTTGGACTGGTTGCCATGTCGATTTCCGCCTTGCTCGTGTGTGGGGCTATGTTGTTGTGGTCTGGCTCCTTGGTGACGTGTGATGGCTAACTGTCCATTTGGGGTCGTCTCTGTGTCTTTCTTCATGTCTCCTCTCAGTCCAAAGCCTGGCCCTTTCAGGATCCCTCTGGTTGTTGTATCCTTGAGTCACGTGGTGCACTTTTCTTTTATTCTATCTTTGAACGCGATCTTGATCATCTTGCCTCTGGCGCCACCCTTGCCCAACTCCCTTGGTTGGGCGGGGTGGGTGTCTCTCCTTCGGTCATTCCTGTGACCTCCTTGGATCCGGTCAACGGTGTTGATGCTGCCGTGCACTTTGACAGTGACGCAACACCCAGTGCCTACCTGTCTATTCCCTCCAACAAGGACTCTGATGGTGCCTCTGTTTCTTGTGCCCCGTCTTCCCTGACTTGTACTCCGTTCATTCCTCCCTCTGCTGACCGACTCTCTCGTCCTCCTCCTTCTCCTTACCAGCCCCCCTCATAATCACCTGCCCTTCTTTCTACTGCTGCTCAATCTCCCATGGCTTCTCATGTGGCAGATCCTGCTAGTCGTGTTCTCCCTTTCCCCGAGCCCTACACTCGTAGGGGCCGGCTCTACACCCTTCCTTCACAACAGTGACATTGTGTCGGTTGAACCCGGCCTGCGTGCCTTGGGCCTCGCCACCATTGCCTTGGATGGTCTCGGTGTTGGTGTCATGGATCATGACACAAATCCCGGATATTCCCTCATCTTTGAGGAGTTCCATAGTGTGGTTGACCTCTCTGTGGCAGGTTATGCTAGCTCTTGCTTTGCCGCCATTGGCTTCTCCTGGTCCAGGGCTCACCACCGTTGGAGAGGCTCGTGGCGCCATAGACTCGTCTCTCTGGGAGACGTATATGAAAGAGGAGTTGAGTGCTCTGCGAGAGCATGGGGTGTACGAGATAGTCAACTTACCACCTGGTCGCAAGGCTGTCTCAGCACGTTGGGTATTTCAGCGCAAGCTGAAGCAAGATGGTGTTGTTGATTGTTACACGACATACCTTACCACCAAGGGATTCGCACAGATCCCTGGCGTGGATTTTGATGAGACGTTTGCACCCGTTGGACGTTGCACCACTGCTCATGCTCTTCTCAGTCTAGTGGCACACCATGATTAGGAGCTTCAGCAGATAGAGGTGAACAATGTCTTTATGCATGGTACCTTAGATGAGGAGATCTACGTGGTGCAACCACTTAGTTTTACCGATGGCACGAATGAGGTTTGGATTTTACGAAAGTCCTTGTATGGACTGAAGTAGTCCCCTCACTGCTGGAACATGGAGATCACCACACTAGGGAGACGTGGCTACCGGCACCGTGCGGCTGATCCTGTATTTTTCCTTGGTCTTCAATCATCCCCTCTTGTTGTTGCCATTGTGAATTTTGATGCCCTGCTGATTACCTCCCCAAGGTCCTCTGCTGTGAAGTCTGTGAAGTCTCTGCTACAATCTGTTTACAAGATGAAGGACCTTGGTCTTGCTCGAGTGTTCCTTGGTATGGAATCAAAGAGGGATCATCTAAATCAAACACTGTACATGCATTAGGCAGTCTACATCCATAGTCTTGGTGAGGCTTTTGTTCCCTTGCTTGCAGTGATCCCATCGGCCACCACGCTGATGATCCCAGCTGGTTACAGGCTTCTCAAAAGGTTGGGGATTAAGTCGATGTCACTGACTATCTTTGAGTCGTTGGCTCCCTGATGTATCTTACCACGATAACACACACAGATATTCCATTCGCGGGTAACTACTAGGCACAGTTATCTCAGTGCCCACGGCATCGTCATCTTGAGGTTGCTCTTTGTGTCATTTGATATGCATTCTCGATAGCGTGTGTTGGGCTAAACTACTGAGAAAAACCCTCTATAGTTTTTTTTTACTATACTGATAGCTACTCGGCACATGACACTGATGTGCTTAATCGATCAGGCTATGTCTTCTTGGTTGGAGGCACTGGTGTGTCTTGGAAAAACGGCAAACAGGGCTGCATTGCAAGCAAATCTAACAAAGTTGAGTAAGTCACTCTTGGCTCATGTACTCGTGAAAGTTTCTGATTGTGTCGTCTCTTGCAGTAGTTGCTCGTTCCCATTTGATGCATCACTCTACGTTGTGACAACCATAGCACAAAGGCCATTGCTGAAAATCATGGCATGCACCACTCACGCACCAAGCATGTCAACGTTGAGCACCACTTTGCTGAGGTATAGTTGATCGATTTCTTTTAAATACGCACCTGGACCTCTGTATTATCCTTCTTGTGCTCTCATGGTAGTTTCTTGGGGGTTTGCTAGTGGGAGAAGGGAGGGGAGGAGGAGGGGAAATTGTATGGGAAAAGTGTATGGGATAGTGTATCAATGTCCGGGTAGTAAGTGTATCGTATTCATACACATGTGCATTGTATAGTTGGATGTGTTCCTTGGTGTGATTGACCACTGATGGAGAGAGGAGAGGAGGGGGGGG
>SZWC01000721.1:259027-291527 GCA_023375785.1 Penium margaritaceum
CCCCTGCCCCTCTCTCCCCCTCCATCGCAATTGTTGGCAATGAGGGAAACCCGGATGCACACCCACATTGTTGTGGAGGTTGCTTGAGCGGTTTACTGTCATGTCACACATGTTTGCACTTTGAGTTTAATGGGTAGACTCCTCCATACCTCATTAATGATTTGTACTATGGCATTGACATTGAGAAGATGTCGGGATTGGAAGTATGGAATTCAGACACATTGTTATGGCGCACATGAACACATTTTAGTCAAAGTAGAGTGCTATATCTTTCAATGACGTGCGACATGTTGCTCCCACATACGCATTGCAAGACTATCACGGAAAGCCAAAGCTTGACGGTATTGAGCAGCACTCTCATCAGGTAGATCCACTCGTGTGGCCATGCTGGTCTCCACCTCCTCGTCGGCCAACCCGAGGGTCCCAATGTCATCTTCGGCAGAAGAAGATGCCGCAACATCCTGGGATGACATGGCGTCATCATGGTCCACGTCATCTAATGCCTCAGTCCACCACTGCATTTGAAAGTCGTCGCCATGGCGTTGGCACATATTGTGTAGGATAATGCATGTAGTGACAACCATGGGGACGTTGTGCAGGTAGCAGTCTAAGCGCTTCAGAAGAATTCTCCACCTGCATTTTAGCAAGCCAAAAGCTCGCTCGACAACCATTCTTGTGCCCGAATGTTTGAGGTTGAAGTACTGTTGCCATGGAAACAACCCTTCGCCAACGAACTTGTAGGGGGGCAACATGTACGGGCGACATGGGTACGCGGCATCCCCTATGAGCTTGAACCCATGCAAGTCACCACGAAGGATGCGTTCATAGAGAGGCGTCGACTTGAACAGCCTCCAATCGTGAAGAGAACCTGCCCATCCAACGTGGTAGTCGTAGATGGTGCATGTTGTGTCGACCACGGCTTGAAGGAGAACGGCGTAGAACCCTTTTCTGCAGTAGTAGACTTCTCTGTCTTCCATAGGGCCGATGATGGGGATGTATGATCCATCTACGGCCCCTACAACCCCTCTCACACCTCGGAGGGAGGTGTAACGCTTTCTCCAACTGGACTAACTGACGAGGCGTGGGCCACTTGATGTACGTCTCCTTAAATAAATAACGGAACCCCAACATGAATTCAGTGCACATTTGCACCACGGTAGCTTTCCCGATCTCAGAGTGATTTGCAATACTGAGGTAGGTAGCCCCTGTCGCAAGTCTCTTCATTGCAACTGCAACGCGGACCTCAGTGATTATGGCAGACCGCATGTGCGTGTCGCGACGCTCAATGAGGGGCCTCATCTCGTCCACAATAAACTGGAACAATCCCGGACCAATGTGAATGGCGGCCTTTAGGGCGCCATCGCGTCTGCTGGTCAGCCATGTAGGTATGTGAGCACGGTCGCGAGGTTGCATCCAAAGATGGTGTGCTCGTGCTCTCTTCCGTCGCGGTTCAGGGGCAAGGAAGCAGTGGATGGCCGTGAGGGTGTCCACGTGCTGGACGTAGAGCTGGAGGAGAAGAGTGATCATTAGGATAGAAACCAGGATCCTTGGATCCATGGCCGCTGGGTGGAGCTGAGTGCCGGCAGATTAGGGTTTACAGTGGGCAGAGAGCAGGTGATGAAACAAGTGCGCTGATGGCAGAACGTCCACCGCGTGAGAGGACCTGAAAAGCTCCTTGTGAGGGGGTCTGACGTGTGGGGAGGTAACCTAGGTCCTGTTTCGGCGCGGGATCCGTTTACAAAATTTCTTCTTCTTACCGCCCCGTCATGTGGGGCGCGTCCGTGTAAAAAACAACCGCTCCACTACTACCGCCCTAATCCAGATCCCCTACTGTAATGAGCCGTTAATTTGGCGTTTCCCGCGATTTTGCGAGAAATGCCCATTACCGTACGCGTGTGGAACCCCACTCTCAGATCTGCCCGCTCACAAAAGTTTTTTATTTCATCCGGTGAGGTCACTTGAAATCAGTTAGGGCTTGTTTGGGAGGCACCGTGTAGGACTGCGAATCGCAGTCCTCTACAGATGGACCGCTAAAGGACATTTTATGATGACCTCATTGTCTGACCAGCAATCAGACTGCCAGAATAATGCGGAACAGACAAAAGATGACAGCTGGCAAGGCAAAGAACAGGGGGAATATGATTAGAGAAGAAGAAAGACAAAAAACAATCAGGTTATGCAAACGAGAAAAAAAGGAAAAGTCATAAGGAACTTTTGCCGCATACCCACTGTTGTCGCAAAAATTTCCACGATACACATTTTTTGCACAAAAAGAGTGTGAAGGCTGTTTTTTCAGGAAAAATACTATAACTTCCACCGAATTCATATAGTACTTGTGAGGGCCGCTGGTAAAAACTAACACTCACAATGTCCACCGCGGAAAAAGTGACTTCTGAGAATATATAACACTCCACATACGCACTCTCCACACCCGCCACCGTAACACGACGGCATTGGAACAGGACTCCATTGTTGGCGTGCAATACAAGGACAGCGTGGCAGATGAATGTGCAAGTAGACCACACATTCACTCGCTTCCACTCTCACTTCGCGACACTTTGATTATGGTCACTCGTTGATCCAGTATGTATATCAATATCTCAAGTGTCTAGTGGGTGAGCGTTTCACATTTGCCACTTGCGACGACAAAACATCCGTTGCAAATGTTGCCTGCATCCAAAGCTTGCGACGTTAGCTGTAGAAAGCATTCTTGAACCAACGTGTCCTTCGTTGAACAAGTCACCGCAATCAAACCTACAGACCGCCTACGTTGGCGGTCAACCCATCCTATAGGAGAGCGAGGGCACGCCATCGCTGTCGCTGACTCCACATTGAATGCGGCGCCCGGTGTTCACGTCCACATACTGCCACGTAGACGAGACAGAAAATCATGTCAAACCGACCGGTCGTAGGCAGTTCACCGTACAAATGTCATGGGTGCAAGGAAGGATGGATAGGTCATTTGTTACAAGATAGCCTCTCTCAACGTAGGCAGTGCAAAGAAGGGAAAGGCCAGATTTCAATTTGCCAAACCATGCACGCGATTGTGTGCATCCCCTTTTGGAAAAGTGTTCCACGATGCTTGTCTGAAGGTAATTGAAGAGGCCGAGTGTCCCAGCTTCTGCTATCATATGTTTCGTGCATGGCGTACTCAGGTGTGTTCAAGTGTGGATTAGTACATGTGACATGACACATCTGTTTTATTCGACTTGATGAAATCAATGTTGGTTTTCAGGTAATGTACTCGTGTTTTTTTCATTGTGCTTCCAACTTCGTTTATGTCATTATGCTCGAATTAAAATTAGAAACTATTAATTCACTAATGTGTTACAAAATGCTATGACAAAGGCATCTTAGGTAGTAGGTGTAATACAAATTCAATGAAGTCCATCATAAACAAGACTGGCTCCCCATAGTGAGGAAAACACTGTGAACATGCTCGCTATGACATACAACATCCATCGAAGTGAACACACCCAAAGCTACTCTTTAGGCACACTTCGTACATCCAAAAATGTTGGTGTGGACATTATGGTTATTACCATTCCCAATACACGCATGTTTTTTAGTGAAGGCCGCAGATGGCACAAAGACAATTTTATGCAAGTGGAAAAATAAAATCGGAAACAACTTGAGGAATACAACTTTTGCCTATCCAGTTTGTCCACCATCACTCGTCAATTTATGCAGTGGAAACCTTATACAACATTTGTGGAATAAATTGTACATTTGGCCACGTGGGTGTCAACACGGATTGAGATGCTGAAAACGCACCATACATGACTTTAGAGAGAAATGTTTCCTATGCCCACTTGTAGGAAGACTAAGGGCTGGGAGGCTCTATGTATAGCCAGGGCTCCCACGAATCACGACATGGGCCATGTATGATCTGACCCTATGTCGTTATTATTTAATACTTGGTCCCCTCTTTGTCACGGACTCGAGGAAGGCATGGAACTACACACGAAAATAGGGACATAACAAGGAATGGGTGGGGGCACTGGGTTCAACACATACGTAAAACTAGACAAATGTACAATTGGTGCATAAGTGGCCCTCGACCTACTCGATCATGGCGATGTTGTCGTGTTTGCATTGGTAAGGCACCTTTGTTAGCCATGCGCAACCCGCGGTTTTCCACATACCGTAACGTACCCCAATGCGCTGGGCTCAATACGCACTAAGGAAAGGCATGCTGCAGTTGACTGCAAAATCCTGGACAGCTTCCCAACAGGCCTCTATGTTGCAAAAGGCTTTCTCATCCGGGAATTCATGAATGTTGCATTCCACTTGCGTGCGCGAGCAGTGTGAGTTGCTCACACATCTATGCCGGTTTTTTCCGGTGGGGGCGGTGGAGAGTTAGTATTTGGCGGATAGCGGAGAGCGTAGTTTGACATAGCAAGAGGTCCAACCCCATCGGCTGCGACGCCATTTCTACAAACATAGTGGGATCAACCCACCCGCATGGTAACCACAAAAGGGATGGGCATGCTGACTTTCGCCCATCCGCATCGTGCACTCCTGAACACGCTCAAAAGAGCACGAGGTCATGGACTCTACAACACTCGTACGACCATTGTATGCATGTTTCTCCTAGATGGTGAATACGAAGGAGGACTCGGGGTGATAGCAGGAGACGAGAACCTCCAAACGATTGTCGTCCTCATCGTCTCGATAGTCATCTACAGTGACGTAGAGAATGGAGGTCATCTTGTCCGAAAGTGGGTATAACAATGTATGTCATGCATCGTAATATGCACCATGTCCACAGTCTACACTTGGTAAACCTACCCGTTAGCATAAAGAGGGTTGTCATCCCGCACACATAGGCATGTTGCAACGAAGTGGCGGCATCGGAAGGACATGAAAAGTACACATGAACAATGGCTAAACAATCATGACCCCCCTTACAAACGACGGGGGAAGAATTTCCACATCACATGGCGGTAAGGTGCCTTACTATGGTGAAAATCATCGCAAACCATGCCAGAGGGAAGATCACATACGGAGGGGATAAAAGAACATTACTCCTACCATGCTCCTGGAGTTAGAAAAACAACAAGGCTATGCATGTCACCGTCAGGCGAGCGACGTTGATAGAATTTGGCCAGTCCTCGAAATATCCGCCAAGTGGCCTCGCTTGCATGTGGACGATAGTTGGCAACATCCACCTCGCAACCTATCACATCATCGAGATATGGGAGGATTAGACTTTTTGTAGATGTCTTCGACGTTGACATACAACAACAATACTTCGTGTCCAACAAATATGTCTTAAAAAGGTTATTGTACGACAATGATGTCACCTTTATATCAAATGTCTTAATTTCAACCCCCTTATTCAAGAGGTCCAAAAACTTTGGGGTGCAGTGAACATTCATATACGAAGTGTTTTTCTTGGAAGTCGTACTTTGCATCAAGTCACTCAGAAAGCACACAAGTCGGAGTTCATTTCATGGGTTATCGGAATGGTGACTAAAGCTGGTAAAACTTTAAACATGATATACACTTTCTCTAAAACTCATCTTCCTCGACCGATGCAACGCATATTATTTGAAACATCTGGCGCGACACGCATGATATCAGGCGCTTTGAGAAAAGTGGGTATAGGAAGCATACCCTTTGTAAAGTGAGTATCGTGTTGAATGTGTGCAAAAATTGGTCGGAAGAAAAACCAGAGGCCCAAACAGTGGATACCCTACTGGTCCTTGATTTCAATATTAATGGTTTTTTTTCCCGTCGAAATGTGTCAAAAAATTTCGTATAATCGAAATCAACGGTTGACCAAATTAATTTTGAAGTGGAACAGTCGAATTTAAGGGATCGTGCATACAAAGTGGTTTTCTGGGTTCTACTTGACATCCTGTCTATCCTCGTGTGTTTTTTTCCACAATAGTACGTCCATTTATTCGTCAAATGCATTCGGCGAGTTTTGTACACGTTCTCGCGGTCTCGGATTACGAATGTGCAAACATTCAAATTGCGACATTCAACGCGCGAAGTCAGAGTTGAAGAAAATAATTTTATTGCACTACATGACAACAACACAAGATTCTACGCCACCTCATCCTCCTCCTCCACCTCCTCATCGTGGAACAGGAGTTCACCGGCATATGGTGCTGCGGCATGCTGGAATGATGGATCAAACACCCTCGTGAACCCCGATTTGGCCCATGCATTCTTCACCAGGGGCTCCTCATCGCGGATGTACTCCCAAGCCTTCAAAAACCATCCACATGCCTCCTCCTTCACCTCTTTCATGCCTATGTGCATGCTCCGACCCTCCCGACTACGCTTCACACCCCATGATGTAAAACATTCCTCGAGCTTGTTCTTCAACGGACGGATGATGCCGACATCAGCCGGCTGTGCCCTACCGGTGCATCCAACAGGGATGTACGCCGTATGGATGAAACGGAAGTTGTCCTTGAGCCAAAGCTGAAAAGTCTCTGCAATGCGGATGCCAAGTGTCGAGCACAAGAAGAAGAAGGTTATCCTCGCCCTCGCGGAAACCGAGCGCCGCACAGGTCCGCTTGTAGTACGGGACGATGATCGTGTGAACCCATTCCTTTGTGGTGTCCGCGTTCACCCAGTGAGTAGGAGTACACATCAGGTTCCATCCCTCTTGGAGCAGGCGCTCGACTTTTTCTCCACGTGGCACCGACCTGGCTGTCTTACCACCAAAAATCTGCTGCATCGGCAACAACTCGCCGGTCATGGAAGAGGAAACAAGCGCGGTGATCGCACGCTTGTCCTCCAGTCCCACGATGCCGATCTCGTGGCTGCCCTTCGGTGCATATGTGTGCCCGGCGGTTAGAAGTAGCTGGATGGAGGTGTGGTCACCGTTAATGACGAGGAAGGGCTTGATGCCGTACAACATGGCCATGTAGGCTGCACGACAGTGGAACGTCAGAATCTTGGTCTCGTAGTCGGCCGGCAGTTTTTCAGCGGCAGTTGTTCCACTCCTCCACGACCGTCCCATTTCTTTTTTAACAATCTTCCTGACCCACAAACGTGCAAACGCACGACGGCCGAGTAGTTCAAGCTGGTCGGGAGCATGACGTGCAAGAACACCGCGGATCTCACGGCGGATCACTTTCGAGTTCAACGCGTGACCGGCTGCCCGAGCATTCTCAAGCGTCGATCAAATTGCATCGACGATCTCAGGATGCTCGGACAGCCAAGCCTGCTTGCTCCGGCATCCATGCTTCATCTTTTTTTCACTGACAGGCGCCGACGGTGCAGATGCAATCGCCGCAATAACGGCACCTTCGTACTGCTTCTTCAGAATCTTGGTGCCTTCCACGAACCATCCGGACACAGTACTAGGAGCAAGTTTATCAAAGACACAATATCCATCTGGTGTCCTAAAAGTACGTCTCAGATGATGCACAGTCGCATAAGCGAACGGCTGCGATTTGAAGGCACGATAGATTGTCTGAAAATGTTCGATAGATTGTCTGAAAATGTTCGTTCCCGAACCAATCTGCGTATTTTCCACGCTTGCGAGACGTCGCGGAACTTACGCTAGATGCAGCTGAAGTAGACGTTGTACCCGTTGACATGCAGAGGGCGAGGCACTCGGTGTCGGTGCTGTCGTCACTCGCCTGGCCATCGGACTCGGAAGATAACCCTGACACGTCATCATCCGATGAGTCAGTGTCAGGGAGGGTCGACGCGGAGGGAGACCCGATGACGACAGGACCGGACCGACGAGCATGGCGGGTCCTCTCGGAGCGGTGGGGACGAGGGGGGCTCTCCTCCACAGCGGGCGCCTTTCCCTTCTCCTCTGCCGTCAGTCGACGGCGAGGGATGGGGGTGTCGTCAACAACCGCCATGTCTCCAGCACTTGGACACGAGATGTTGACGGGCATGGAAGGAGGGAGAGGAGCCTTTGACGAACTTGCGCCAGGGGAGTAGGAGGTGAAGACACGCGGTGGAGCTTCACGGACACTTGTAGTCGGCAGCGGCAGTTGCACACCCGACGCCATGCACAGCGCGAGTGCCACGCCAACGGGTATCGTGAACGGCGATTGCGTGGTAGGACCGTTGATGTACGTGCCATTGTACCCGGCCGACGGTTCAGCATCCATAGACTTGTCAAAGGTGAGGTGAATCACCTTGCGCGGATGACCAACTGGACGTTTCGGTAGTGCAGGACGTGGAGGAGGACCTTGACGGGCAACGCATGGAGACGTCGTGCGCGTTCCTCGGTGGACACCTTGGTCAAAAAACGACCCATGGTGTCGGTGTTCAATGTCGAATATAAGAGTGTGACAGAGAGCTGATGACACAAGCGTGCCTCACGCCATGCACTTCAGTGTTCGGAGCAACGTGGCGCCGCCCCCCCCATGCGAGCGTGGCAGCGGTAGGTTGCCCCAAAGCTAGGCTAGGCAAGCGTTTCTGCGCGCCACGCATTCGCCAACGGCGCACGCGCGTTGAGCGTTGACCGCGCAAACAAAACGCGCGCTCATCGCTCAGTAGGCGGGCATCGCCGAATTCATGGATCACCAAGAAAATGAGCGAGACCCGTCGCCGAAATTAAGGGACCACCCCCTCTGCTACGAACGAAATTAAGCATCCACGTAATTAATTTGAACCCGAAAAAAAAAAAGAACGGAATTAAGGATCATTAAATTCTTAAAAATCCATTCGTCGAATTCAAGGAGCACTACGGTATAGCAAAATCAGGCCAAGAGCCATGTCTGAGTGTGAAATGCTAGAAAAGTGATTGGTTTGATTTCGATGGTCGCTGGGACATCCAAACGGCTAAGGTCAACAAGCGACTTCATAAAAGAATCTTTGCTGCATACCCATTGTGCTCGCAACTCATTCAGAGTATACCAAAATTTTGTAAGAAAAGAATGGAGTGGCCACTCTGGCAAAAGAATGACTATAATGTCCACCAAATGCATAAAATACCTTTGAGGGCCACTATTCAAAAGTAGTACTCTGGATCTCCATCCAACAAACTTTCGTACGGGGAACAATATAGTACTTCGCACACCCACTATGATACTCCATCAAAGTACGCCAACGTCATGAAAGAAAAACATTACCCAGCAACGCAAACATATTCTGGGTCCCATACGCTCATACTTTCCCTTCTCTTAAGAATCATATAACTATAATTAAAAGCGACTTACATGCCTGCGATTATTCTTTGTATATGTTTATTGTTTCTCTACCTTCGTGTGTGTCTCTTGTTCACTCCCGTCCCGAATCTCTCTCACTCTATTTGTGTTTTTACGACCTTTGTTATGCTTAAAATTCCTCAAACTAGGAAAAAATGGGGACAACCTTGTCAGCATTGCTTCCATTCTTTTGTGTGTGATGCACCTTCCGACTGGCCACGCACTTTTTTTATTCGTGCAACCGTCGTACGGTGTGCATAATCGAGGGACTAGACAAGCAAGGTTGGGTATCGTGCAAAACTTGTATTGCATGAATCATTCGATACAAAAATAAATGTATCGGTACCGATATTGGTAGCGAGTTGGACGGTCGCTTGATACCGACGTCGATTCCCTCGATAGCCACGACACCAGCACGATGACTCTATGGCGGTATCGACCGACGACGCTGGGAATTTGACGGGCTGCCCAATGGCAGCAAGCTAGCATGTCGACTCCCTCTTCGGCTAGTCCTTGTCATCAAATGCTGATGAGGACTATCGGTGTAGTGGATTGGACGGAATCCTTGGCCGACTAGGCCAAAACCGCGGTACTTGAGGGTCTCCGATCCTCAAGCTATCCCGTACAACCTTCCACAGTGCGTGGTGATCTCGCTCGAGCCACGTGGCTCCTTCGACCGGTCGGCGTGGCACTGCTATGCTACACTCCCCCCCTGCTAGGAGTTAGAGCCACCCCGGCATCTTCCGTAATCCCGACGTAGGATTCGAGCCTTGGAGCTTTGTCACCAATGTAGCGGATTGGACGGAATCCTTGGCCGACTAGGCCAAAACCGCGATACTTGAGGGTCTCCGACCCTCAAGCCATCCCGTACAACCGCCCACATTCCCAGGTGATCCCATTCGAGCCACGTGGCTCCTCCGACCGGTCGGCATGGCACTGCCACGCTACAATCGAGCTATGAGTTAGACTAGGTCCGATTAATAACTCTCCTTTTTTGGCGCTCTTCTCATGTCGATGACGTCAACATGAGAAGTACGCCCAAAAATATGGTGTTGATGTCCACTCGGTGTTTATATTTACAATGCAAACAAAGAAGTGAAGTTGACGTTGACTTCTTTTCTTGTGTGTGGGAGAGATGTCTGAAAATCGTTACATCGACTTCAACTTTTGGTTCGACATTTTTACCGTCTACTTTTCAAAATGACAAAGCCGCAGAGCATGATCTGGACCACATATAGAAATCGTTCCGCAAATTTTTCCTCTGTGAATTGTTTTTGTCGTTGTCTATGTTTGAAAATAAGAGAAAAACACATATTTGGTTTGAGAATAAAACATTGCACATTTCGTGACCAGTCTTATGGTCGCGCGACTGGAGCGCGTGATTGTAGTGCAACTTTGGATGATACAACTCGTATCATCCAACCTCGCTCTTTGTCTTCAACATCGTAGCAAACCGAAGTGAACATATTAATCTGAACATGACTCCTTCGCTCCTTTGCGTAACAAATGAGTGAAACAGTCCTCGAGTGGGTTGTTATGTGCTTGTCCGCAATGCGAACAAGCACGTAACACAACCGTTGACATCCATGGCCGCATGACTGTGATGTACATGAAAGACCAGTGGCCAATGTCTGACGGAACAAAAAAATGATTCTTAAGTGGACGTAAATGACACCCCCCGAGTTTTATGTACCAAAAACGCGACTACTTGTTAGTAAAAATAGAAATCATAAATCATAAATCATAAAGGAGCAATGAACATAGGATGGAATAAAACATCATGTGAAACCAATGAAATATACAAGCCCATACTTTGGATACCCATTATTTCAAAATAATTCACCTACAACCGGTGTAGCACGAAGTTGTTTGCAATGGTGGATGCAGCATGCATGGTCTGAGGCGCTTTGAGTAAATGGATACGAGACAAAAAAATTGTACACAGCGAGTATTGTGTTCATTCTGTGCAAAAAAAGGCCAGGAGAAAATCCTGAGGCCAAAACAGTGGGTATAGCAGAATTATGCCATTCATAAAGACATGCAATTTCCACTGGGAATATGAATGGTCATCTCGTGTAGTGTCTCCTTGCCACACCCTCAAACATACGTGTCGTGGATGGGAAGGGGTGAATGGGAACAGTATCTCATCCCACTCACATGCTGAGATCATTAATGTTTGCCACGGCTGGAAAAGGGTGAGTGGGAATGGGATTTCCTCCTACTCTTTTGCTGGCATCATCACTTGACGTTTCTGAATTTTATTGGAGCGAAAATCGGGTGAAACGGGGCCCGTTCACCCACTTCTCCAGTGAATTTGCCATAATTTATTTCATATGTTAAATGAAAAAGCAAGCATCAGAGTTAACAAGCCTTAACCACATAGTATCCACAAAACCAAGAGATCGTTTTTATAATCGGCCAAACTCCTTGCATAACCTGTAACAAGGGGATGTATGCGCTGTGAAGAAAGGGTTTGCATTGTACCAAAAAGGAGGGTGGTCATCACTTCGCCGTAAAAAAAAGTAGAATATTCATCAAAATCTCTAGGACACTAACACGAAGTCAAGATATACAATCGCTCACAAAACTATAGAAAACCAGCTCCATATTGGGAGCAAAGTTACATGATATTGGTTTTAACAAATTCACATTTGAAAACATGGTAAAGACCCGTCGGTCACCACCATTACGTTCCCTCACTCAAATCCATTCGCAAAGTGGGTGGACAAAAAACAGAGTGGGTGATATTCAATCATCTTCCCACTCACCCCGTCCCATCCACAACCTTGGTGCATGTGGTTATGTCATATCGATCAACCACAATGAAAGAAGCCTGTCCCTCACTTTGACAGTTGTAAAATAACACCTACTTGTTGTCTAGGTAAAATAAACTTCCTACCTAAAAGAACAAGGAAAAGTGACATGTCAATGCCACATACAGCACAGGTTTAACATAATCGTGCCATGAAACATTCACAAAACCATCACAACCTCCTTCAAAACGTTTTGATAGTTTGGCATAGGGTTTGAGGGGGTGACAATTTAATTCTCGAGGGGCCACCTACCAAGGCTCATGGCGATGTGCCTCGAAAGGTGCCCTCTTGAAAAAGAAAGGCCTTGAACCATAAGGTGAGCTAGTGGTATTTCTGAATGTTACTATTATATAATTCTATTGGAGGACTTTTTTAATTAAAGTAGGGCAGGAAACCAAGTAAGGAGTAGTGAGAGGGACTTGTGGTCTCTGACAACTATAGTAGGGACTACCAGGGAAGAAACATACAGATTTCAAGTCGTTAACCACCAATCAATTTTGTTTACGTGTCTCCTAGTTCCCCCCACCTCTCCCTCTTGAGACCCATCAAAAACCACAAACCCTCTTCCACCATTGTTTCATAATAGGTTTCCTGTCCAGTTTGACATGAAAGAATCATAAAATAGTCGTAGATCATTCACAAATCCTTCAAGTTTGTAGTATTCAGCCATTAAAAAACCAACTAGATTGGATTGTACGCGATGCATTGCAGTGACAAGATAGATTATGCCTTGTGAGTTGTCTTTGTGGTGTTCATATCCCCATCACATACATTTGCACTTACAACACACACGAGAATCCATCCTTGTCATCATATGACATATTCAACATACAGTCTCACATTTGGCATGCTTCCACAAATCATCATAGTAAAGAACAACAAACAATGCATTGCTATATATGTGCGCCTTACTTTTTATAGGACATACATCGTTATGTACCATGTCACATTGTGTAGTCGTGTGCAAGCTCTTGGTATAGTGTTATCAGATTGCGGTGTTGAGGTGTCTTAGGAATTGCGGGTACTGTTGCATCATGTGAATCAGCAAGGTGAACCTATAGATAACCAACCACATTGTGGCTCTTAAGAAGGGATGCTCAGTCCACGCGTGTCACTTCACACTGTTGTAATCCTGATGGCAATTGTCATCCTTTGTTGCCAATGCAAATCAACATACATGGGATTTGAAAGTAATGAGATGCCTAAAAAAACATTGCCTCGTGTACTTCATCATTTTCCCCCTCGCACATCCTCTTCATTAAACATGTACTGGGAATGCGCAAATGGGGGATGGAGGGGGACCTAGTTGAAGACAACACATCAAGCAACCATGATGACATAAATGTCCCTTTTGTGCATCACGTGACACCAGTTCAATGAAATGTTTTCTCTATCTGAACAAGTTTAGGTTTACATCTGTTTTCACTAACAATTATTCAGTCTCTCGAACACTCCTTGTATACTCTTCACCTTACGGGATAGAGGGATGTAAAAGATATACTTGCATGAAGAAATTCTAGTAACAATGTATTAGTCAGTGAGTGATGTTAGTTAGATAATACACATGTACACGTGACAACTGACCACTCTTACAAAATTCCTCCTCTATATGCAAAATTGTTTTTGCACACTAGATTCTGACGTGATTCTTTCCACAACATCCGTAAAAAATCTCATACACTTCCATGTTATGGAGGGAAATAAAAAAAGGAGATCATATGACTTTTATGTACATTGTTTGAGTTCAAGAGGGAGTTTATTATACAATGATGATGTACATGGCTGAAAATTACACTTGTATGTACCATTTTATTTCACCTTTGTGACACATTTATCTTTTTAAACAATCTTTGTATACTTTACACTCTCTTCCTAACATGTATTAGCTCTCCTGTACACAATCCTCGAACGATTGCCAATTTATATGCGGGTGTTGCAAGATTATCCAAATGATACAAATACACGATGCAAGTGTACAAAGGAGTTTACTTCTTGATAGGATAAGTCCTGGTGAAAATAAATGTGCACATGATAAGAAACCACCTCTACACCGTCTTTCCCCTGTGTTATTCTAGACATCCTCACGTGCTATGTTATTACATCCCCTTGTTCACTCCTTCAAGCATGTCCTCCTTCGATGGAGGGATGGGCAAGTAGAGGGGGTTTGAAAGATAAACTCGCTCTATGTGGGATGCATGAGGGAGTGTACCATCCAACAAATGACATTACAATACTTGTGTATATCATGTCCTATTAGCAATAGGAATTGACGTGCATAGTGTTGTATTCTGACATTGATTGTCTCGTACATCCTTCCTTCGTCTTCACCTCTTGCTCTATCTTCCCAATCAACCCATGCCCTCGACTGTACTCGTATCTAAATTTGTCTTCTCATTTTTTTGGGCTTTTCCCAATTGACATGCTTGTTTTGGTATATTTCCTTGGTTTGACACCATGCATGACTTATTGAACATTCCTTGGATTCCACAGTGTGTGTTTGACATGGATTTTTGATCGATGCCTCACCTGCAAGATTGAGTGATAAAACGTGGTTGAAGGCGACATAATCAATCTAGAGATGTCAAATTGCAATTGGTTGTGTTTGAGTGTGATTGGAGGTGTAAGAGTGGAGGTCTTGGTAGACTCGCATGCGCACCGGTGCATTCACGTAGGCAGCATTCAAAATTCTGGACTTCACACTTCACACTTTGGCGGGACTTCCACCATCCAAAATGCAAGCTCCAAACTAGGTAAAAAAAAAATTATTGTGTTCAATGCTCCACCCATTATGTATTTGTGTTCAGTACCCCTGCCTCCACCTGATTTTGTCTCCAAAGTTTCTAAAGAATGGTCCGATGTTTTAAGTACTAGTAAATTAAGGTATAAAATAGTCGCTTATACCTTGGGATACATCAAGAATGGCTCCATCATCACTGGGATGTACACATCCTCATACAATCCCCCCATACACTTCCCTTCTCCCCTCTTCAACCCGTCCTCTCCCTAACACAATGTAGATCTAATATGTTTAATGTTTGACAATCTATGATACACAAGTATTGTCAAAATATGCACATCCTCTTCATTATCCTTGAAGTAATTGTATGCTTTGTAACTCCTCCACCGCTCACTGGCTTCTACCAAACCCATACAATCTCTCAAAAATCAAACTTTCAACCATTAAGTAGTGTTCACAATGAGTTCCTCCTCTACCATCAACTTGTAGAAATCCACGTACAATCTCCTCGTACACTTGTATTGTCCCCTCTCCCTCAGCCCATCCTCCCCCTCCCACCATGTAGCCCAATTCTACATACAACACTTAATAATAAATGATACACTAGGATCATCCCATAGTATGTTGTCTCGTACATTGTCACCGTGATACATACATTGTTAATCCCTTCAATTTACATCATTTTCCTCCCAGTTTTCCATTACATCCAAGCTCTCCATGAAACACAATAGTCAAACATACACTAATGTACACCAGGTGTGGCTTCACTACTATTGTGATGTGTATATCCTTCTACAAGCCCATCATACACTATTGGTTACAATCAAGGTACGTCACATTTCCCCTTCTCCATTCTTTATAACTCCTAGCCATCTCTTGCATGACACATAATACTGACGATGAGAATGTAGATGCAACAACAATAGGTCATTCTGTGATGAACCAAAGGCCCATAATATAGGCCCAGCCCATAACGTTCAAGAAAGACCATGAATGGTTGCCTCGCCCACAGTTACATTGCATCACGTTCACCCACAATCCCATACACTGTTGTGTAATTCATATCATATGTGGTCCTTTGAGTACAACATCCATTTGAACACCGGCCTATTCGCTCTTGCTCGTATAAGAAATGCAAGGCATTTATATGCTCTACAGATGTGTAGGCGTTCCGCCACTGAAACCCATTACATACCTAAATCACTCACACATTTGTTGTCATTTGGAAGGTACATTGTCAATGCTATTTTACTAGTTTGGAAGAGAGTACAACATGGATTTTCCAATATGTTATGTGGTATATGTTTAAGCGAATGCTATCGTGACGCTTCATCCTCCCTTTATAAAGAGTGTCCTTCTGACCAATGTATTTGGCATCGACACAAAATCATCAAGGTCTTCACAACAGTTTTTCATGTGTTTTGAACACGATCTCTTTGCAACAATACCCGAGGTGGTACGTCTCCACAACATCGTCAGTATATGCAATCCATGATCTTGGACATCCATCATCCTGGTTTGCAACCATGTGTTAATGACCAACTGTAGATCAATTAGACTTCAACATTAGTGGGTTGGTTGGATGAACTAGGACAACACCGCGAAGCCCATGTGACTCCAATAAAATCTCAGTCATAGGTTTTGGAGGCAGAAAATTCCTAATATATGGTTGTTGAGAACGATAGTGTGTGCTTTCAAAGGTTGCACTCGTCTTTGAAAAGGTCAACATTTCTTGTTTTGAAAGTGCACTTACGACATAATCTTGCCCATAGACACACCAAGGCAATGCTCTGACTAGATGGTATTCGTATTAACTATCATCTCCTTGCTTCTCTAAAAGAAAGATACCATAGGCTGCTACTTGCATCCTTAACAATACCATGTAAACTGTCTCTTAGGTTACCAGTAATGCACATACCTCAATGTATATGCATATCCTCCACAAGAAAATAATTCCATATGTTAAATCCACCAACCGGGTGTACTTACATCTCTAGTCATGATTCTCTTTGTTGGAAAAAACACCCGTTCAGTGTCAAACACATGTTTCTTTTGATGGGATGCTTGCACATCACATTCCATGCTCCTATCCAATGGACATTATATTGCAGAACTCCAGTTTTGGCTTGTATCGACATGAACTGGAGACTCTGATTCTATCAGTGAAATGATAATCCTTTGGATGTTCTTTCTATAACATTGTTTTACGCTCCTCATTTACATGAGAAAACCACACACCCTCTCATAGAAAAGATCATCTATAATCATGCATCATAGAAAATCACCTTGAAAAGTGTCTCTCAAGCTGCATAAGATCTTCATGCCCATCTTCCATAAATGTGGTATGTTCGCATCCACCGCTGTGATGCTAATGGATCTGTTGTTTGGCGAGGCAAGAACATGGCACATGAGAATGTTCAACCCTCACACCATCTCTTCACCTTGCGATACATCCCAGGTGACCATACTTAGATCACATGGCTTCTCAACAGGTGTCTATGACACTCGATGACACTCGGTCCCAGGATGCCACGTCGGTGAAATTCAGGATGCAATTGTACCTGGATTTGGTCATATAAATGAGTGAAACCACTCTAAAAGGTAATGGAGATCAATTGGTCACCATGACCTATGGGGTCAATGAAGAGCATTTCAACTATTTTGTGGTCAAGCGAGAGTCCATATGAAGATGAGAATTTACCTTGCCACAAACCCTCTTGCCGTATGGAGGCACATGGAGGTAGATCGATGTGATCAAACCGGTGCCACACCATTTCTTCCCATGTGTGGATTCCATCCACATGGATTGTTGGATGGACATTGTATATCCTATTTTTACTATTACTGTTGTCTCGAGTCTTGAGATGGATTGAACTCTATTACAAATCCCAACAAGGACCGTGGTTAATTGAAGAACTAAACTATTTCCTTACCCATCAAAACGTGAGCACCACAAATGTGTCATTCCCAGTGGTCCCAACATGTATTGTGAATCTTTACGTAATCATTTGAACCACAAAGATATAGGTGCCAAAATTCAGATAGCATCAAACCATTGACTGAGACATCATCTTCGCAATCGGAAGCATCAACCGTGATGCTTGGACTTCGGTATGATCCCAATAACGTCTTGGGTGGATACCAGAAACTATGAAAAGGAGCTTTGCCATTTCTCGCGGAAATGGGACTTTGCACGACAAGAAGATAAGCTCAGGTCACACATATCAGTTCAAGGACCCTAGTATGTTACTATCCGCAGTTTTTCACTTGCTGAATAAATACCGGTTGAACTTGTCTCCTATTTTGTGTTAAGATTTCTGTCAATCAGGTGATGGATTAGAGATTTTCTTTGTCGTTTTTACCATCGCATTGCGGTTTCTTAAGTCATGGGAGGAATTTGAAAAAATACCAATAAATGTAGGCATGCATGGACTTCTGGAGGTCATCCTTGGTGACATTAGAAAATCTTCCCTTTTCCATAACAATCTAGATCCTGGTACGAAAGTGCATCCAATTGAATTTTTGGTACTAGTAGGGTGTCACATTATCACATCACTTGATAACAAATCATGTGCGACTGAATTCACCATCTATCACATTTCTATTCGTCAACCCATGCCTGTCACCATGTCATGGCTGTCCACTGGCCATGAAAATTGAGACCATGGTTTGGTAGTAGTAAGTTTCATGTTGGAAGGCATGCTGTGACGTGCTATTGGTACTTTTGTACTCGCAACAACTATACAATATGACATGTAGCAAAGGCATTAATATCATACATACACCATACATCCTAGTGCATATATGGCATGGTTTGACACAATACGTTGAAATGCTACGTTGGACTTAGTTGTTAAAATCTTGACCGGATTGTGTGTTAAAAGTTCAATTGAAGTTTCAAATTCAAATCAACCATCACAACACGTGTGATCACCATTAACTTGATTTTATTTTGTGCATTGCCACCATTCTTCAAGCACCAACAATGCATGAGCAAGGTTCAAAAGCAGGTTATGCACTTCCACCTTCATATCGCATATATGATACAAAATTAATGTGGCATATGATTATGAATCATATATGCTTGTTGACACCACATCCACCACTATGGGTTTTTGGTAGTGTTCGACTTATGATCAATTTACCAAAAGGTCTACATTGTTTAATTATTTGAAACATCTTATGTCACCTCAAGGAAGGAAAGTCGTGTCCAAAACGTGGCAGACATCTTAGTAAAAATGACTTAAAGGGGTTTGATTCCACAATGGAAGTTTCCTTGTCAATGCGACATCTTCATGTCAATAATGTTGGTGGAAACCCGACGGAAGTTTGAGCAAGTACTAGATTTGGATACGGAAAATTTTGTTTCTCGATATCATTGGTCCAAGTTTGATGAAACTGAATTTGTAACAAGTGTGATCAACTTGTTGAATGGATATTTTCATGCTCCTATGTGTGTTCTCTCCACTCTTGTGGGCACAAGCATGGTGTTATCCTGTTGTCACAACTGACAAAACAAGGATAATTCAAAATTTTCCATGCCATTTGATCATAGAATACACCACAATAGACACATTAAAAAACTATAAAAATACATGCAATTTCTTTACGAGGAATTTTACAACATGACTACCCTTAATGTAAGTCAGACAGTGCCAACGGCTCTGATCACGGCTTGACACTCCCTTGAATGTGGGTTTGGAATCTACAGGAAAAGTCGTGCGAGATTGATCCAAGAATGGGGTCGATCCATCCAGAATTGAGGAAGTTACGCCCGGCCAAAGACTGGACCGGCTGAGGGAAAAACAGGTGACGGGAATTCATCCCCAAGGACCAAGGCTCGACCATTGGAAGATCCAACAAGGCCGAAGCATGCCTTGGAGCCCGGTTAATCGATGAATCAAGGATTATTGAGGACCAAGGGCGTCTTGGAATGGCACCCCGAGGTGTTCTTGCCAAAAAGGGCGCTTCGGGCGGCCGTCACCGCCGCTAGTGGTGCTGCCAGCGGCAGATTGCCATGGTTCACGGAAATGGCCATATCTCGGCCGTTCCTTCACGGAATGATGCAACGCTTGGTGCATTAGAAATCTGGAAAGATGAGCTACATGATGCTGAGGCAAAACCGCTCATCCCAGGTCCGTACAGAGCCGTGCATGGCTCGGCGACCTCGGGTCGCCTACGATGTATCACCGTGTACATATAGTCTTGTATGTTGATACTTGAATAACAATTACAGTATACTCCCACACATGTTCCTGTGCTCCTTCAATACAATTCTACAATTCAACAACCCTGGAAATGTGTGCACTGGCCTCCCCTTGGCCGCCGTTGCCGCCGGTTGGTACCTACACCATCTGGTTGAGGCTAGCACACCGCGCCCGGTTTACACTTGGTAATAGACACACCCTTGGCTCAGGGGCAGAATCATCTACGTGGCAATATCTACTGGTCAGCGTAGACCAACACGCATCCTGTGTTTTGTCAGATCCGTGCCCAAGGCCAATCACGCACTCCGGTGACAAAGCGGTAACTGGAGGACTCGTTAAGGAAGAAATGTACTGGACGCAAAGATGACTTCATCCGACACGTTCTCGATGGCTGCGGCGTTTGACGTGCAAGGCAAAGTAACAGCAGCCGCAGCATTGTAGAAGTTGCTCGCCAACATGCAGGCCAAGATGGACCTGTTGGAGAAGCAAAACGCGTACCTCAACCAAGAGCTCGTGAAGCGTCCAGTGACAACAACAGTGACAGTTGCCACTGCAAATGCACCTGCGGTGGGTGTCACAAGCCCGCCTAAGCCAGAGCTCTTCGACCCATCAAAGAAGGATGGGCCAGCTCTGCACGCTTGGATACTTGGACTCGAATTGTACTTCACTGCCATCGGCGTGGATGCCTCAAGGTACGAGGCGCGTCACGATTATACCGTGACCTTGTTGAAAGGGGCATCGTTGGATTGGTGGGCTGATGTGATGCGGTCCAATCCACACGGCAGTGGAGCCGCAGTGGTCGCCGGCATTGCGGCTGCGACCAGAACCCCATCGGCTCCAACCTGTAGCAGTGGCGACCCAACCCTGAAATGGCCGACCTCAGGGAAGGAGTTCACGGAGTTGTTCATCAAGCGCTTCACCGTGGGTGACGTGAGGAACAACGCGCATGCCAAGCTGCATCAGCTTCACCAAACTGGCGGCATTGCCGACTACACTCGCAGATTTTGTGAGATCATCGGCAGCTGTGGCTTTGATTCTCACAAATTGTGCTTCCACTATAGCAACGACCTCAAGAATGACGCCCGCACTGTGACGGTGATGCACGACCTCAACGATGACCTGTCGGCAATGGTCGCAACAGCTGAACGGTACGGCTCGCGCGTGCAAAAGGCTCATGCCAACAGCCACAACTCTTTTGGTGGTGGTTACAGCAAGCGGGCCGAGAGTGACGACACGCCCATGGAGATCGGAGCGTTGCAACAGCGCAAGTGCTACAATTGTGGCAAGCTTGGCCACATTGCGCGTGATTGTCGGATTCCAAAGAAGGACGACGACAAGGGTAAGCGAAAAGGAAAGGGGAAGTAAGCCATGAAGGAAGCAGATAAAGCAACAAAGGAGTCGGCAAACGAGGAGAGCCGGGAGAAGATGGCGTTACTCCTGACTCCTATCAGCCCAAACCGGCCGTTGACCGTCCACCAGAACGCCTTGCGGCAATTAAGGGGGTTCTGAGGTAAAAGGCATGGGATTCGGGGTATGAGGAGGAGCAGCTCGTACTTCTCTTGGAAGCGCGAGTGAAAGGCGTCAAGGGGAAGGAGGGAAGTCTGTTGGATTGTGGCGTGAGCCACAGTTTTGTGAGCATGTAGTGTGCTCGAAAGTGGGGCCTTGCGCTCACGAGCAAGAAGCGGACCGCTAACCAAGTGGACGACACGATTGAAGTGGGGTAGCTGGCCCGTCCCCTCTCCATTCATGTGGGGAAGCTTCACATAACAACCGTACATCAGGTGTGCCCGATGAAGGATTATGATGTGATCCTCGATCGTGACTTCCTCCACAAGTACAACCCCGTCATCAATTGGGAGGCGTGCATCGTGTCAGTCAAGCTCCGAGACAAGGAGTATCCCCTGCCTACGTAGTCCGAGGAAGAGGCCGCGGAGGAGGAGACTTGCGGGGAGGAAGCACCGCAGCAGACAGTGCCTCACAAGGAGGAATCTGCGCCTATGATGCTGAACTTGGTGCAGCTAAAGCGCGCTATTCGGAAAAAGGAGCAGATTTGTTTGGCGTTCGTACGAGACATGGAAGACGATTTTGACGAACCAGAGGACGTGGTGCCTACTTTGGCGCAAGGGGCGACTCGTGAGCAGCCGGGGGCCCAAGATAAGTTTGCCGTGGTGCCCGAGAGGCTTAAGAAGGTGTGTACAGAATTTGAGGACGTTTTCCCTGACACCCTCCCGGCTGGTCTGCCACCAAAGCAGGACGTGGACCATCGCATCGACCTCAAACCTGGAGCGTGCCTGCCTGTTCGTGCAACGTACTGCATGAGCGACACGCGGCTACAGGAGCTCAAGAAACAGTTGACCGAGATGACGGAGTAGGGCTTCATCTGCCCGTCCTCGTCTTCTTACGCTGCACATGTCCTGTTTGTGCATAAAAAGACGGGGGAGATGCGCATGTGAGTGGACTACCGGGCGTTGAACGAGTTGACCATCAAGAACCGGTACCCGCTTCCATGAGCCAAGGAGCTCTTTGATCAGCTCCGTACAGCTCGCTTCTTCACAAAGATCGACCTCCATTCCGTCTACCACCAGATGCGCATCGCAGCAGATGATGTGGAAAAGACGGCCTTTCGTACCCGCTATGGTCACTACGGGTTCCTCGTGATGCCTTTCGAGTTGAACATTATGGTGGCCACCTTCATGGCGGTGATGAACAACATCTTCAGGCCATACTTGGATGACTTCGTGGTGGTTTACCTTGACAACATCTTGGTGTATAGCAGGACGGCGGAGGAGCATGAGGAGCATGTATAGAAGGTCCTCGAGATTTTGAGGAAGGAGAAATGTTGTGTAAAACTCTCTAAGTGTGAGTTCGCGGTGGGTGAAGTTGAATTCCTTGGACACATCATTGGCAATGAACAGATTGCCATGGACCCGCGGAAGGTGTCGGCCGTGCAAGAGTGACCGAAGTTGTGTAATGTGCATGATGTGCAAGTGTTCCTTGGTTTTTGCAACTACTACCGCAGGTTTATCCTTGGCTATGCGGGAGTGTCAGTGCCACTCTCCAATCTCACTCACAAGAATCGCGAGTAGAGTTGGGGAGTTAGCAAACAAGAAGCCTTTGAGAATCTCAAAGCGACTCTGTCCTCTACGCCGGCCTTGCACTTGGCCGACAGTGGTCATGCATTTGAAATGGCAATGGATGCAGCGGACCTCGACATTGGTGGGATCCTTTTGTAGGAATTTGGCAATGGGTCGCAGTCGGTCGCCTACTACTCGTGCAAGTTGCGCGGGGTGGAGCTGAACTATGCCACCCATGACAAGGAGATGCTCGCCGTGGTCGCAGCCTGCAATAGCTCAAAGTGCTACCTCGAGGTGCGGAAATGCACGGTCTGCACCGACCACCACGCATTGAAGTACTTAGAGATGCAGCCGAACCTGAGCGGATGGCAAGCGCGTTGGGTGGAGTACCTCGAGTCGCACTTCGACTACGAGATCGTGTACCAGCCGGGTTGCATCAACCCAGCCGGCGCACTCTCACGGTGACCAGACCTGATGATATGGGTCACGTCTCTCACCGTCCACGAGGATGCTTTCCTTGTGAAGCTCTTCACAGAGGAATACGAGGAGCATGTGGAGTACGACGCTCAATGATTTCTCTTCGAGGTGCCGTATTGGCGATGGTGTGGCACGCAGCAAGTGGTGGTTCCTACGGTGTCGGCGCTTTGGTAGCTGATTTTGGAGGAGTGCCATGATAGTGGCCCAAGCGGCCACTTCTCCGCCGACAAGACCTTGAAGACGGTGGCTCGCTTCTTTTGGTGGCCCACCGTGTCGTCGGAGGTGGCTGAATTCTGCCGGAGTTGTGACGTGTGTGAAAACCAAAAGGCACGGAGAACAAAGACCCCGGGTCTCCTCCAACCCTTGCCCATACCCAAGCAGCCGTGGCAGGACATCTCCATGGATTTAATCACAGATTTTCCCACGACAGCGGCAGGCCACAATGCGGTATTGGTGGTGGTGGATCGCTTCAGCAAGATGTCGCACTTCATTGCGACTCGTGATACGGTGAGCGCGGAAGGCAAGGCTCGGCTGTTCCTCAAGCACGTGGCGCGTCTCCTTGGCATACCACGGTCCATTGTGAGCGACCAAGACCCGCGCTTCAAGAGTAAGTTTTGGCGAGAACTCATGGAGCAGTACGGCAGCAAGGTGCAGCTGTCAACTAGTTCTCATCCCCAAACTGACGGGCAAACGGAGCGGATGAACCAGATGCTAGAGCAGCTCCTCCGTACAGTGGGTGATCCGGACGAGACGGCATGGGATCAACGGTTGCCCATCACTGAACTGGTGTACAACTCCGCCACGCCTGCCTCCACTGGCAAGGCGCCATTTGAGGTGGTGAACGGGATGGTTCCCGCAATGCCTCTCAGTTTGCACGTCGCAAGCAACCTACCCGCGGTGGAGTCTACCGCACGTGACTTCACGCAGATTTGGGCGACGACACGACATGCATTGGCAAAGGTGCAAGCGCAATATAAAGTGCAAGCAGACCGTCAATGCGCAGACACAACACTCAAGGTCGGTGACCACGTGCTTCTTAACAGCGCTCACGTCAAGCTTCGCGGGGTCTGGTCGGAGAAATTGAAACCCTGGTGGCTTGGTCCGTTTGAGGTGCTCAAAATGCGGACACCTGTGGTGGTACATTTGGCTCTCCGACCTTCCATGTCAGTCCAAAACGTGTTCCACATCTCCAAGCTCAAGCTCTACCATGATCCGGCTGAGCATTTTCCTAGCCACAGTTCGGAGCCTCCCCCACCGGTGGTGATCGAGGACAAGCAAGAGTTTGAAGTGGAGGCCATCCTTGACCACCGTGGCCGTGGCCGTGGATAGGAGTACCTGGTCAAGTGGAATGGCTACGATGCGGCCCACAACTCATGGGAGCCTGCCCGCAACTTCAACGTTGACGGGGTGAATGCCAACCTCCAGGAGTATCAAGAGCGAACCGGGACGGCTCGCTCCTAAAGGGGAAGTAGTGTAAGTTGGACAGTTCCAACGGCGCTGATCATGGCTTGAATCTTCCTTGAATGTGTAAATCTTACTGTGGATGTGGAATGTATGGGAAAACCCGTGCGAGATCGACCCAAGAACGGGGTCGATCCATCAAGAATTGGGGAAGTTACGCCCGGCCAAAGGTTGGACCGGCCCAGGGGAAAACAGGTGACGGGAATTCACCCCCAAGGACCAAGGCTCGACCCTCGGAAGACCCAACAAGGCCGAAGCGCACCTTGGGACCCGGTTAGTCAATGAATCAAGGATCATTGAGGACCAAGGGCGCTTCGGAATGGCACCCCGAGGTGTTCTTGCCAGAAAGGGCGCTTCGGGCGGCCTTCACCGCCGCTAGTGGTGCTGCCAGCGAAGGATTGCCGTAATTCACAGAAGCGGCCATATCTCAGCCGTTCCTTCACGGAATGATGCAATTCTTGGTGCGTTGTAAATCTGGGAAGATGAGCTACATGATGCTGTGGCAATAACGCTCATCCCAGGCCCGTACACGGCTCGGAGACCTCAGGTCGCCTAGGATGTGTCACTGTGTACATATAGTCATGTATGTTGACACTTGGATAACAAGTACAGTTTACTCCCGCTGTGCCACATGTGTTCCCGTGCTCCCCCAGGATGATCCTACGCTTCCGCAACCCCGGGAAGGTGTGCACCGGCCTCTCCTTGGTCGCCGTTGCCGCCTGTTGGTGCCTACACCATCCGGTTGAGGCTAGCACACCGCGCCCGGTTTACACTTAACCTCGTCCATATGTTCCTCTTCTCGTAGATGTCACATCTTTGGTTCTTCAAATAGCACAAGTGCTCAACTTGCACATAGAACCAGACAAAGTATATAACACATGATTTAATGCAATAATATTACATCGTAAGCAAGCATGATTTTTTATGTTACTTGCAAACTATAATTGATGCAAGCTAACTATACCAACATGGTGCAAATTGAAACCTATGCTATCTGTGCAATGGAAACTCGTGACATGTGCTGTACCATCGACATTGATGTGACCATTCCCATTGGAATTAATCAGCATAGTACTTTTGTCACCTAAAACAGTGGTGCATTAGGCACCCATGACAAAAGTACAACCCGCAAGTCATGGCAATCATGCAACTGATGCTTGCGACAATGGTGAATTTGGCTATGGTGCCAATGATTCACTTGGTTCACTCAACATTAGTGCATTTATCAACCATGATGGAGGTGGATTGCCACACATGTCAATAGCATAACTGATACTTATATTTGTGAAAAAAATTGTTCATAAGTAGTACGAGTGCATTCAATGCAGTGTGCCATTCTTGAAATAAGTACACCTTTTACTTGTCAAAATTATGTTTTCTAAGACATGCAAAAAACATGTGTCTAGTGTAATCGGTTGTTCCTCAGGGTTTATTCTAAAGCTGCATCAACATGCAATTGAAACTCGGGTCAAGCATTTTTACTTGTATCGATGGTTCCATTGCCTCTCTTTATAAGGGTGTAACTGGCACTAGCTTCACAACGAGGGAACCAACAATCAATTTACTTTTTGTGATTGGTAGTGGAAACTTACAATATTGGTTTTACCAAGAATGGCTTATGTAGTGTAGTTGTGGTCCAAATACAATTGAAACTTGTGTTTTGTTATGTAACTGACACTAGTTTAGAGATTGTCACTGTCACATATGTGCTTAGTACCATTTGTTGCTGGTTCTACACAGTCTTAGCTACTTTTTGCAATCGACAAAGCTCATATTGTCACGGCAATGTCATGAAATACTGGCTGGAAATGAAAATGATGATCCGTAGGATAAAGATATGGTCTCGGTGTACATCATCGTTGTGGTTTTCAAGCAGGTGTACATTATTAGTGCCATATCACAAAAACAATGTGTTGTTTAATGCGTGTGCAACACAAGTTGAAGCTTAACATGGCTTCTTAATAAAGATGATTATTGGGTTTCATAGTAGACTACCATAATTATTAAGATTGATTCACAAATTTTGGATGATATTTCTGCCAGATTTCTCACATAGAAGATTCTTTTTTTGTGTTTCAATTGTGTAGCATATATTGGTAAAACATTTCTTCAAAAAGCGATACCTGGTTGTGTGTTGGAGAAAGAACCAACTTTCATTTCCATTCATATGAAGATGGCGTTGTCTAATAACTTCAAATGTCTAAACACATTCTACATCTCAAAGATATTTATTTGCTGTTCAAGTAGTAAAACTATTGGTAAAGTAGAAATTTCTTAAACAATCTTAGGGCATCCACAGAATTTTCCCTTGTGAGGATTTCGTAGATTGCAGTGTCAGTTCTTGGCCAAACATGTAAGCCAAAACATACAATGATAGGATTGCTCTCCAGGATTTCCATCATGCCATGTCATCATTTCCATGTAAAACTACGGCTGGACAGACTTGATAAAAGCCAACATCCGGCCTCGGTGAACTTCCTTTCCCTGTCTGCAAACTCTGTTCATTCTTAACATGACTTCGAGCCAGCCACTTGCCTTCTGACTCCTTCTTCTTCTTATTTTGATTTTGCTTCCTCATCCATGTGTACTTTAGGCACATTCTCCTTCTCTATTCACAGTTCCCTTAACTGGCGCCATGTTTTATATTATGTTCCCGATGAGCGTTTTATGACCTTTTCTGTACTCCATTTTCTAGAAAATGGGGTATAGAATGGATGGCCGTGCTTGTGCCAATTCCCATCCCTCTACTTTGCATGCCTTGATGTGCCCCTCCCCAACCCCAATGGATGCACCTTGGACGTCTCTTTGACTCATGTTGCACATCCCTCACCCACTCCTTGCCGTGGTGCACTGCAGCTGCTTCCCCCCCCCCTTCACTTTGTCCCTCACGTCTATCCTCTTCATTTTTATCCCTCAATGTTCCATCCCCTCTCTCACTTCCTCGTCCCTACTCCTTCCCTTCCCTCTCCCCCTCGAACCCATCCCTCCTTCTCTGTCTCCCTCGCCTCCGTTCTCCCTTCCCATTCTACTCCTGCCTCACTTGCACTCAACTCCAATCACTTCCCTGTCTGCTCCCACGTCCCCTTCTTTTCTCCCGTCCTTGTCCTCCCCCATGTCCACTTCTCTTTCTTCCCTCGTCCATCCCTCTACCTGCCCTCTTTTCTTTCCCTCCCTTCTATTTGTTCATATTTCTCTACATTACTCTCTCCTTCCCTCCAGCTCATCCATCACCCATCCGTCCATCCATGCTTTCTTCCTTCCTTCCCTCTATACGTCCTTCCTTCCTTCCCTCCCTCCCACTCTCCCTCCACCTGTTTGTCTATGCATACCTCTCGTCTGCCCTGTTTTTCTTCCCTGCATCCATCCCTCACCTCCGCCCTCCCTTCCTCCTCCCTTGCTCTCCTCTCTCACTCTTCCCCTCTCACTCTCCCTCTCCCTCTCTCTCTATCCCTCTTTCTCTCTCTCCCTATCCTCCTCTCTGCATGGCACCCTCCTCCCTCTACCTTCGCCTCCCTCCCTGTTCTTCTCCTTCTCCTCTTTCAGCTCCTTTCTCCCCTTCCTCCTTGATTTCCTCCTTCCCTCCCTCCTCTCGCCCTTCATCCCCCCCTCCCATGCTCATTCCTCTGTCAGTCCATCCCTTCCTCCCATACGTCTTTCCATTCCTTTGCTTCTCCCATCCTCTTCTATCTTTCTCTCGCTCCTATCCCCCTCCCCTCCCTTCTGACCACCTCCATGCGAGAAAACTGACATGAGACTTCCGAGTCTCAAATCGAGCGATGCAAGTCCAGTCCATCAATGCCCTTGGCTGGCAGAAAATGGTTTCATTCCATGGATAAATTGGTCCCATACGTACGAAACTAGTACGTGCTGAAGGCGTGTGGGTTTGTATAGTCAATGTTTATACGTTTGCCCATGTAAGACAAAGACACAAGCATTCACATGCGATGCTCGATGATTCTCTTTGCAAATCCAACTTTGATGTGAATAGAAGTTATGAATGACAACATGTGGTTTGTGATGCTTGAAAATGGTTGTTTGAATTTCCGAGCACTTGAAATCTAGGTCACTTGAACCATCCTACTGGTTGGACGATGCTTTGTAAGGAGGTCGGGCTAGAGGGGGAAGTATCCTCAACCGATGCCTCAGCTGATGGTCAGTGTACGAGAGGATATTGGGTAGACTGCATCTAGCCGTCACTACGATTTCTCACAATGTTGCCTCTACACATGGCCTCTAACCATGCTAGAAAATTTTCATGTGGTCCTTGCAAGACCATCAGTGATGTAGAGATATTCTTTTTGGCTGTGCTAAACTGCACTATGTTGTTGGAAAACTCATTTAGTTGGTTTTTCCAGAAATAGGGCGCCCTCCTCTTCTGGCCGGATAATCTGACGGCTACGTGATTGTTCCTCTTATTCTCTTATGCCTACCGAGGCATTAAAATGGACCAGACATCTTGGGATCATCCTTGCTATGAGTGATTCTTGGCGATGTCATCCAAGTGCAGAGAATAAGATTTTCTTCATGCCCCTTATCGAGCTTGTGGAAACTGCGGGTAGTTGAGGCTGTCCACAGGGGCTCGTACAGGCAATTCACCCCTGATCCCTACGCTCTGCCTTGAGTGCAACGCCTGCTAGGGCCATCAATCACATTGCATCTACAACTTTGATGCATCCTAGTTTGACACCTTTCCCCTCTTGCTTAGACGAAGTACTTTTCCACCTGTTATTTTTGGTTGCAAGTCTGCTTCAACGTAGTAGAAGAGACTCACTGCTCTCATACCACAAATCCACTGGTTGCCCTTGTTTCAAACATGCCCGTTTGACATTTTCAACCACCAGCATACACCAGTTTTGCCATCTCGTCCCCAGGCCTCCTCGTCGTCCATGTGTCAATGGTATGTTTGTGTTCTGAAACCTGCATAAGTCAAATTTCTCTACACATCTGTCCTAGTCATGGCATAGACATTGACTTGCATGCATGATTGCCTGTACAGGTTTTTCTTTTGCATGTGATGGCGAGTGCACTTATTGTCATGAGCTTCCGTACAGAGTGTGATGTTCACGTAGCACCCATTCTAGGAGATCCACAAGTAAATATTCCACAAGGCTTCCGTGCTCACATGTGGTATTACTTCTACTGTGTTGAGGGAGATCCCCGGTCTGCACAGTGCAAGCTTTGCAATCTGGAAAGCGTGAACAAGATTGTGTCCATCAAGACCGGCAACACCAGCTCTGTGTGGAGCCATCTCAAAGCAGCCCATCATTGCATGACAGAGTATAGTGGACACCGGAAGAGGAACCAAAGCACTTTAATAGTAAATTGCGAAGACTGAAGAGAATCATAATCTTTGTAACTACGTGCCACACTCTATTTGGGATCTTTCTTACTTTTGCAAGTGCGTCATGAACCTATCTGTTGAGAAAGACATCCCATTTTCAACCATCTCCTCTCATTGGCTCCAAGAAGCCATGGAGCATGCCAACCCAGCCGCACAACCGGTATCTCCTGAAATCCTCACACGTGACATCTACGTGGCTTACAATTCCATGGAGCTCCAGGTCCACAAACTTCCATGGAACTGCGAGGGACATATCTCCTTCACTGTGGACAGGTGGACCTCAACAGCAAAAGACAGCTACTGCGGCATCCCCGCTCACGGCATCAACAAAGGATGCTTCCTCTCTATCTTGATTGGCTTTCAGCCGGTTCGTGGTTGGCATGACACCGCCACCCTCTTCCGCGTGTTTGGGAACATCGTTCAAACCTGGGGCCTGTGGGACTAGGTCTATTGCATAACAATGGAAGATGCCTCTGTGAATTCTGCCGTGGTCTGCCTCCTTGCAGACCACGTGCTCAACCTCGGGGTGGGCGACATCCTCGCTGAGTTCGAGGTTGAGCACATTGTCAGCATGGTGTGCAGAATTCCCGTCTTCATTGACCAAAGCCCTTAGCGTGAGGCCTCCATCGAGGCCTACTTTCTCGCCAACCACCCAACTCCTATCGTAAAATCAATGCCGACAGCTGCACTCAGTTGAACAGCACTTTCACCATGCTGCAGCTTGCCTTTGAACAACGCAAACTGCCTGAAAACTAACTCACCAGCATTGGAGAGGATGGCATGCGGCTGTCGGAGTCGCAGTGGCTGACCATCCATTGCATTGTGGAGGTGCTGGAGCCATTCAAGAACATGACATACGACGTCTCCAATGCAACCATCCCCACTTTATCACTTGCCATTCCATTCTACAACAATTCATTGGACTGCCTACAGAGCCGCCTTGCGCTGACGCGTGCAAGGCAGCAAAAAGAATTCTTCAGACTCGGGCGCTACGGCTGCCATGACCAATTAGTTGTATGTGGTGCAGCACTATCTGGCCACGTCACTGAGTAGTGCGGTTGGGCACATCAGCTGGTGCTACACACTGACCAGAAATTTCTAGTACTTTGGATCCCCCTTTAACAAGGCATACTTCTAAGAGAGCTATCACGACGATGACTCAAACGTGCACCCTGAGGACGTCCTCAGCATTGTTGTTGGCTTGGTGCAGCTTTACGAAAAAACCTATGTGCAGGCAATGGCAGAGCAGCAGTCTATTGATTCAGTAGCTGAGGTAACGGCTGAAAGCAGCCCAAACAACGGTAGCATCACAATAGCAATGCTTGATGATATGTTGGAAATCTCCACCCAAGTCACGAAAGCCGTACTATTCACTTCTTTGGGCACTACTATCCTTGCTGCCGCCCCACTCACTATAGCAGCAATCCCGGCTTTGGCGGTAATTTCCGCTACTACAAAAAGTTCAGCCACTACGGCTCTCGCGGCTGATAGCTGATCACCACCACTCCCATCCCTCTTTCCACTCCCATCCTCGCTGTACCAATACTAAAGTCCGTACCTGATGAAACCATGATGCAACCCACCCATGTGTCATCATGCATCCACGCAAGGAGGAAGGTAGCAACCATGGCTATAGAAGCAGCAGGAGCACACACAGGGGAGACGTCGATCTGTATGCAGGTACTGTCTGCAAGACACATGATCTCATCATCCGTGTAGGCATCATCAGGCTCCCTGTCTGCAAGGTGCACAATATTTTTTGGTACAGATAGCCAACGCATTGTCCTTAGCCCCATGGCGGGTGCATCTGGTTGGAAGCAGTCGCATAAGAAAACTGTCTTCGCAGCCTCCGACCCTGTCGAGACCCCAGTACAATGTAAGATGGACACCCACGCTTGTTTTAACTGCCTCCGTGGATATGCAAACCCAATTTCATTTTGGAAGGCAAACAGCAAATAGTAGCCTATTTTGTTGATCGTTGTGATGGATGTGCATTATGTGTCAGCCACGTCAGCGGCATGCGAGAGAGAATTCTCTCAAACTAGACATACGGGAAGTGACTTCAGGCATGGCATGAGTGGAGAGAATATGCTTAGGGTACAGCTCTTGAAGAATTGGATGGGCCATCTGGCAATCATTCACAAAGTGTGAGAAGAATATGTGGAATCATTGACATGTAGACAAATTGTATAGATTTTGTGCGAGTTTGTTGTACAAAACTTGGTTTTGCAAATTTGATTAATGTCAGGAGTAGAA
>SZWC01000721.1:293716-324250 GCA_023375785.1 Penium margaritaceum
TCTCTCTCTCTCTCTCTCTCTCTCTCTCTCCCTCTCTCTCTCTCTCTCTCTCTCTCTCTCTCTTTCTCTCTCTCTCTCTCTCTCTCTCTCTCTCTCCCTCTCTCTCTCTCTCTCTCTCTCTCTCTCTATCTCTCTCTCTCTCTCTCTCTCTCTCTCTCTCTCTCTCTCTCTCTCTCTCTCTCTCTCTCTCTCTCTCTCTCTCTCTATATATATATATATATATATATATATATATATATCTTTCCCTCCCCCCTCTTACACACGAGATGTATCCTTTGAACCCTCCCTTATTTCCTATCCTGCTATGGTCCTGAATATCACTTCTTTCCCTTCCCCTCATTCGATCCCCCTCACCCCTACCTCTTTGTTGTCCGCATATTCTTTTGGCCCTCTTTTGTAACAGTGATTCTTTTGCAGAAATACCGAGTGTACTCTGTCACGCTGGTCTGCTGATGCATACGTTGGAGTCTGTATCGTGCGTCCAACTGGTTGTTCACCTTTCCAAAGTGAGCAATTGTAGTGCACAAGAAGTTGTGCCATGTTACCAGTTGCGTGAGAGAGTCGTGACACATCAGATTTATTTGCTCCAGAGGTAGTACGCCTGCGATTGACGATGTGAGAGTGGTCACGGGAGCTGTTGATCCATATTTTCCAGTCTCGTGCTACCATTGGATGGCCTTTAGGTCGGACCACCAACTCAAATCCATGCCACAAAAAGCGAGGCCGCGAGGTCAATTTTCTTTTTGTCGTTGCTGAACTAGTAGCGGCGACGTACACCTCCAAGATCGTCAACCACACCCTCACCGTGGTCCCTTGATGTTTGTGGGATGGAACGGCTCGGGAAGTGCCGGCTGAATCTTGGGTTCATTCGAGAGTTGTGAATTTCTCTCGGTAAGCACTGCTTTTTGGGTGTGAGAATTTTGAAGGTCCTTGTCGCGTTCACTTGTTGTTGCAGATAGGTCTGGAGGCTCTCAAGTCCTGAAAACTTCTGGTATAGGTTTTCATTAATTTGCGCTTGTCGGCCTGTGCCTCCCGATGCGCCAGGTGTTGTCCTAGCGGGCTGCGGCGGGGCCAAAGGTTTCGCCAAGCCCGATGGTTCTGTCACTAGGTTGGCCGTTGGGTTCATCGCTGCTGTGCCATTTGCTGCAAAAGTCACCACCACTGCCTGGTTTGCCTTGAGAGCATCGTTGTTCGCATGCTACTGATCCACAATTGCTGGAGTACTTGCCGAGGACTGCTGCTCGTTGCCGGTTTCGCTTGCTCCGTTCACCGTCCTCGTTGTGAAGTCTGTAATCTTTTGGACGATGGAGATGCGCTGAGGACTTATACGAAGTCACCAGGTAGTAATGTGTTTGTTGCCCCTATAGCTCCGTTGCGCTTTGATACTAAGTGTTACGTCGAGCGGAACGTGGATGGTTCACGGGGATGAGGTGCACGACAAAAGACGATTCGGGGTTTGGGAACACATGGGTACTTTGCATGAAGCGGTAAGTGTACTTCAACGACAAATGTTGAGTGAGTTTAGCACATATGTACAGTGTCAAGAATGAGAATGAGGCGTAGGTTGGGCCCTTGGTGCACGAGCCGAGGGATGTGTGCAAGGTCACACTGCGAGTGGCTGCTTCGAGAAGCTCCATCAACAAGTCGAGGAGCTTGGAGAATATCAAAGCTCCTATTTACAAAAAGGCTAGCGTTGTTGAGAAGTCAACTGAAAAATATCGAAACATCGATATAGTTTTGCACAGTTTTAGTGACCATTCCAAAAGGTGGTTGAAGTGATCAGAAAATTCTAGAACGAAACACCAGAGGTCTGGACAGTTGGCAAAAATGCCCTCGACTGGACATTGTAAAAATTCAGAAGTCGTCACGCGGTGGGTCATGAATGTAAAGACAAGAATGCCCACTTGTGGAGTTTGGGACTCATGTACGTAAGGGACGAAACGATTTAAGAATACTTACTACTCAATACAAATTATCCATTTGTCCCAGACCCTCAAGCCATCTTTTGTACCACACCTCATCCATGCGAATGTTACGTAGCAGACATACACAAGTCCCTAATCTTCTGCGTGGGAATTTCTGTCATTACACAAATATCCCACCGCACGTCAAGACCTTGATTCTAGCCCTGATGGTCGAGGACAATTTGGCCAACTGCTCTCGCCCTCCGGCGAACCTTCTCGCACCTTCTCACAACTTCGAACACTTTCAAGAATCAATGACAGAAGTGTGACGACCTTTCCGTCTACTTCTTGACGTATAGAGCAATATCTCGATCTATAAGGATGTATCTTGCATCTTTGACGTCGATCTTCAAAACAGACCGATTCCTTGGCAGAGCTTCTCAATCCAACCACTCACGACACGACTCCAAACGCGTCACTCAATGATCGACCCAACGACCCCGATTATGTCTCATTCATAACTCAATACTTGTATATATGTGCTTAATCATTTTGACACTTGTCATCGAAGTACAATTATTGCTAATTAAAAATTGCCCATGTGTCCCAAATTCTCAATCGTGTTCTGCCTCGTAACTCGAAGTTGTATTTGGCGACGACTTCAACGATGGAGGAGCAAAACGTGCCTATGCACATGAACCCTCAAGCGGCAGCGAACGCTAGCGTGGAAGGCTATGCGACAACTGGGTCAATCCCTATGGCTCCGACAACCAATCTGGTCGCGGATCCAACGGCGGTGAACCAGCCGTCCCTAGCAGCAGCCTTAACGATGACAGCAGAATTGACAGATGGCACTCGACAATAGGCACGGATCAACAAGGAACTGGCAAATCGTATCTCCACCCTCAAGGGGATCAACAGCCATCTTCTCCAATAACTCAACTTCGTGATGGAGGATCTTTGCAGTGCAATTGCACGAGAGGCAGTGCTCGTCAAGAGAAATACCCAAGTCTCGAGCAAACCCAAGATTCGCTTGACCCCTCCCAAACCGTTCGATCCTACAATTTCGGAGGGACCAACGGTTTAGATGTGGCTGATGAGTCTGGAGGTGCACTTCACCACTGTTGGGGTCAACGAAGATCAAAAGAAGATTGACCTCGCGGACGCGCTTTTGTGAGGTGCCTCACTAAGTTGGTGGTCTAATCTAAAGGCCATCCAACAGCAGTAGGAGACCGGCAGGGCCTCACCAACGGCCAGCGGCGCATGACTCATATCGCCGACCGTAGGCATTCTACCCTCGGAGTAGATCAACCTACAATGGCAAGACGTGCTAACGCCACCAACCCACTAGAGCGAGTTATCGCATGCAATAATCGGACGATTTGGATGACTGAAGGAGAAACCTAACGCTCAGCACAAGCTCCAGTGTCTCTGTCAGTAGTCCAACACGGCAGAGTACACGTAGAGATTTTGCGAGATCATCACTGGTGCAGACATCGCCCCCGATGAACTCTCTTTCCACGACAAAATTGGCCTCAAGCGCGACATCCAACGAGCAATTGCCATCTTCGGCATCCAAGACACTTTTTACAAATGATCACCGTAGTAAAAAGGATTGACAGCGCCGACTACAATGCTTAGATCCAGGAATCCTACAGCTGTCGACCTCCCGACCAGAATTATCATGGAAACAGAAAAAGTCGGTTGAGGGAATCCTCTACTCTGATGTAAGTGGATACTGTCGACCAGAGAGATACGCACACCTGCTACAACAGCGAAAAAGTTGGGCACATCGCTCACAACTGCCGAAGCAATCAGCAAGTCAAAAAGGGAGGGAAGCTGTAGAAGAATGAGCCTGGAAACGGCAAACATCAGGAATGAAAAGCGCAACTCTTGTCCGTGAGGAACGATCTACACTGAACCATCGCCCATCTAAACAATCTACGACACCGCAGAGGGCTTATGAGATTGTAAAGTTCAACGAGTGGTACGAGGACAACCAACAGGCGATACTGCTAAAAGTGCAATCCCAAAGTTGCAAACGTCACAGAACGGGACCGGCAACATTTGATGAAGGAGCTTCTTACGGTTTTGTAAGCAACGACATGGTTCATGAACTGGCTTTGTAAACCAAACCAGAGGTGCTTGAAGAAAGAACCGTTGATGGGAGGTTGTAAATACAAAGACTCCGAGAACTAGTACAACTACAAGTGGGGGATCTACAGGATGTAACAGTGTATGGGTCTTGTCCAATGAGTAACCACAAAGTCATTCTCGGACGTGATTTCCTACAGAGGGAGGGCCGGTTTGGCCCTCCCTCGTCGCTGAAGCGAGGGCTGTTTGCGCACCAGCAAAAGATTGCTCCTCAGACAAACAAAAGGGGTAAATCCTTGACGCGGACTGAGAACGCCATTCTGCAAACTCCGACCACGACTTCAGAGCAGGAGCTGAAGTTTGTAGCCCGTTACGGTGGTATCGGAGCCAGACGACCCCCGCGACCAAGGGTTCGACAGAAACGGTGGCTACGTCCTATATATAACGCCGCCGACAGCTACAAGTAAGAGCAAAAATGTCAAAGGGGCATATGGCGTCCATACTAATCCGTTTCAAGCACCAAAAAGTACGTTTGAAAGCTCTTGAAGAGCTCTGCATCAACTTCTCAACTCTTTTAAGCTTCTTCTTCACTCCAGGGAGCTAGGTAGATTTTTCTTGGATGGGATGGGGAGTGCTCACCCGAAAAACCACCCATTTGCCTCTATTTCCAAGGTTCCTACCCCCCTCCTTCATCCTAAAAATGGGACAGCATTTCTTCCCAAGGCCAGGGGCTCTCACAGCCTAAGAACACCCTAAAAATAGGGAGGAAAATACCTTGAAGATTTTTTGCAGCTTCCCCAACGCCATCGGCTCAAGTGAGATGCCACTCAAGAACGCGAGATGCGTCAAGGAGCATGAAGAGAAGTCCAAGGGAGACAAGAAGACAAGAGGAAGAGAAGGAGGTAGAAGAAAGAGTGAAAGACTCGCTAAGAATTTTTTGAATTCCTATTTGCACTCTTTGCTCTTGTTTTGTGAGCAACACTCACGTCCCTTGTCATTTCCTTGTCTTGTAATTTTATGTTTTCCTAGATTCTAGTCACTACCATTTGCCGCGAGTCACGGCTTAGGAAGACTAGTTTACAAATCCACGTCCATGTGCCGACCATGGTGGCCTAGGAAAATAGACATCAATTTTATAATTGTCTTATTGATCGAGACAACAAGGATACTTTAGGAGGCGACACCTTCTTGAAGTTGTGGGGTGATCCTCACAACGGCTTTCACGTGCTAGTTGCACGGGTGACAAGATGGCAAGTGCCGGACCGTCCAAGACCAACAAGGATAAGGTGGTGACGGCTTCACTACACGCCCTCAGCGGACTTCAGATTTGGAGAGCCATCGCCACGAGCACGGTTGCCAAACCAAAGGCAATGGTGTCACCGAATGCAATTGGCGCCAACCTCAGCGACACTGAGAAGCATGCGAAGGCCAGAAAATTGCTTGATGAGCACGTCGATGCGCACGTGGACGACCCCCATGCGTTCGACAACGCACTGGAGGAGGATCCTGACGAAGAGCACCACGCTGATGTTGGCAAAGGCGACGAGGACCGCGATCATCGCCATCATCGTACAGCGAACTCGAGCCAATCGCTCGAAAAGAGCAAGGCGCTTGTCACATTGCCTGAAGCTGCCAAAAGCAGTGAGGCTGCCGAGAGCAGCAAAGGTGCTGAAAGCAGCCATGCAAGAAGTTCTCGTGTGAACAATCCGGATGACGCCAGTGCAAATGTAATTCACGATGACCGCCACAGGCTTGTCGAGTTGGCTGCCAAGGTGGCGGGCCGACTCAAGATCACCATCGACGGTGGGAACGCACCACCACGTGCAGGAGTGGGGATGGATCCCCCTTCCTATGATGTGGCTGCGATGGGGCAAACCAATGCCCAGGCTAGCGTCGTCGCGGATGATAGCCTTCTCCAGAAGATGGGACTCCTCGGAGGTGTGTACGCGAACCATACCCTCCTACAGTGGGTAAATATGCACAAACAACACGATGCCCTTGAGACTATCGTCGATGCTCTGACGACATCAGAGCTAAAGTTTGTATTTGCCAACCTACTGGCACATGTCGAGCAAAACATCACAGACTTTGAACGTGACCGCCAGCTGCAGCGCCTCACCGCTCTTGAGGCAAGCCGCCGGTGCAACAACCTCAACAAGGCATTGTAGATCGTGACCTAGGTGCGGATGCAGCAGTGCCCACAGTGCACCGCAGGTACTGATGCCACCGCCAGTGGCAGCGAGGACCCGCCTGCCTCGATGACCTTGGGGCGGATCATGAACACGTCCTTCCTCTACCATTGTGGAGATCTTTCGGAAGGGCGAAAAGCTGACCGACTAGCTGTACCGCATGGAGCACGTCCTACGTGTCCACAAGACTCCAATCAGCCAGTGGAGCGACCTTGCCACAACGCGGCTTGAAGACAAGCTCTTCAAAAACGTGGTCAAGGAGTGGAGTGCATAGGGGCCTCACCTTGAGTGGCAGCCTATGCCGTGGGAAGCCTTCTGCGCATCATGCATAAGAGTTATACCCAGCGTGAGGAGGGACAACACGCCTTCCTCAAGATCAAGGACTTCAAGTAGTTGGGTAACTCGCTTGAGGCCTATTTGAGCGAGTTCACCGTGCTCGTGGAGGAGGTCGAAAGCTTCACCGAGAGCAACGGTGAAGCTTTCCGGACCTTCAAGTACCCAGAGAGCTTGCTACTGGAGTACTTGCATGATGGTCTTGCTAGCGAGAAGCTAAAGGACAAGAGCACCATGACCGCAATGGACCAAGCTTGGACAAGCTAGAGGACGTTGCGAGACTACATGAGCGAAGTGTATTCAGTGAACCCGAAGCACTACCCGAAGCACGGCCAAACGCACGTGCACAGCAAGACCGCGATGCATGCATAGATGTTGCAAGAGCTGGAGGGACAGCCGGGCAACGGAGTGGGGTCAAGGCCAAGCAACCTGCAAATCCCCCAGCCAAGAAGACTGGTGGTAACAAGCCCCCCGGGGACTGCAAGTGTGTATTCATGTTTTCAGATGATGATGTAAAATAATTTGAATTTTTTGCGAGTTCAAACTTCTCTTTTGTTTTCTCCCCCCTCATTGAACCTCACTCTTCACTTGCTGATCGACATTGTCCATTAAATCTTGCATCACCGGATCAGATGTATGACCAAACCTGCCTAGTGGCGGCAACACCATCCACTGCGCATGAATTTTTGGACGCAATGATTGAAGCAAACACCATGAAAGAGATGAGTTCAATCACGTTTGCTGTATCCTTAGTCGAAAATTTAAACCCAGCTAGATTTTAGGATTTTAGGAAGGTGCTAGCCGAATTTACACGTGTCCACAAGATCTGGACTCGAGTAGGTAACTCATGAGAGATGCAATGTCCGCCGTCTAAATTTCGTGTTTATCACAAAATCTATTTACCATCCTCGAGCCTGTTCACTCAGAAGAGTGGGGGCAACGTGATGATGTAGTTCAAAGGACACCTAGCTGGTGCTCCTGTGAACGTACTTGCTGACATTGGAGGAGATGACTCCTTTGTCAGCCTTGGCTTTACCCGACATGTTGGCCTGAAGTACGAGCCATTGAATGGTGCAGTTATTGTCGGTGACGACCACACAATATCCATGATCGGTACATGTAAAGAGAAAATTTGTGTTCACAGGGTACACACAGAGTGTCATGTTGAAGGTACTCAACCTTGTTCACCCGTTTGACGTGGTGTTAGGCGATCCCTGGCTTGGTGAAAAGAAGGCTCTAATGTGCTTTGAATTGAAGAGTTTGATCCTCCAAAAAGGACAACGTCGCTTTACACTATTTCCGAGTACGGAATTGTCACCGACCCGACTCAAATTCCAGGCCAGCTTGTTTGCGATGCAAGTCAAGAGACATATTCTACAAGGTTGTCGGTACTTCTTGGCCCAGCTGCAGAAAGTGGAGGATGACATGAAGGAAGACACGCCACAAGAGATCAAATCTCTATTGGCTGAGTTCTCAGATGTATTCCAAGACCCACCGGCTTGGCTTTCGCCAAAACGACACATGGGTCATACGATTCTGCTGCAACTGGGGGCGACTCCTCTGTTCAGACCCAAGTATCACCTTAGTCCAATAGAATGGTGAGAGACTGAATGCAAAATCAAAGAGTGCCTTGCAAAAGGATGGATCAAGCCAAGTACCTCGTCGTACGATATGCCGATCCTTTTTGTGAACAAAAGGATGGTGGTTTATGCATGTGCGTGGAATATCGTGTGCTGAACAAACTGACAGTGAAAAAACGATTCCCTTTACCGCAGATTGAGGACCTATTTGACCAAGTCCAAGGGGTAAAAATATTTTCATCCATGGATTTGTCTCAAGGGTACCATCAAATCCGCATCACGAAAGATGATGTATCCCAAACTGCGTTTCGAATGCACATGGGACACTCTCTATTCCAAGTGTTATGCTTCGGGTTAACGAACGCCCCGACAACCTTCTATGGAGAAATGAACTGGATGTTTGCCAAGGAACTCGGTCAGTTTGTCCTGGTTTACCTGGACAACATCTTCGTTTTCTCCAATTCCATGGAAGAGCACATACAATATCTGCGCGAAGTCCTCGCGATCCTTCGGGAACAGGAGTTCTACACAAAATTGTACAAGTGCAAGTTTGCACAAGATTAGCTCGAATACCTTGGACACATTGTCAGAAAGGACGGTATCCTTGTCGACCCAAAAAAGGTGCAAGCCGTGGTGGATTGGCCACGCCCAAAAAATGTTGGGCAGATTCGGTCTTTCCTCGGCCTTGCAAACTACTTTCGACGGTTTATGCAAGGGTATTCAACCTTGGTAGCACCGCTAACCAGGCTCACGCAAAAAGAAGTGCTTTGGGAATGGACATCTGATTGTGAGAATGTCTTTCTCAAAGTCAAAGAGCTTCTATCCATGTTTCCGTCTTAGCTCTCCCAGATCCATCACAACTGTGAGAGGTTCGATGTGATGCATCGGTAGTAGGATTCCGAGTTGTCCTCATGCAGAACGGTCACCCAGTTGCGTATGAGAGCCGGAAGCTCATCCCCACAGAAACACGATACAAAACTGGGGATGAAGATCTCCTTGCGGTAGTACACACTTTCAAGATGTGGCGTTGTTACCTCAAGGGTGCGGAAAAGGGTGTGCGATTGGTGTTTTCCCAAATGCAACCAAACCTGTCAAAACGACAAGTGCATTGGAGCGAATACCTGAGTCGATTATCGTTCACATGGGAGTATCGGCCAGGACGCATCAATGTGGCCGATCCACTAAGCCGGCAGCCAGTGGAAATTAAAGCAACCACCGAGGTCGGTGGGGATTTTCTGGCCATTGTGACAGCAACAGGACAAACACCAGAGCCCCCTGTACTCCTGCGGCAACCACCTCGAGAGATTATCCACTATAGTAGTTTGTTCAGCAGAATCCTGATTGGATATTGTGTGGATTCTTGCTTTCAAGACTCTTGAAACCTAGACAGGTACGGATTGGTGGAAGCCGCAGGAATCTATTGGCACGAAGAACAAGTTGTTGTGCCAGACTCAAGAGACCTTCGAGCGAAGATTATTTCCCAGTTCCACGACCCGCCGGTCGCAGGTCATGTGGGACCTCAAAAGACCGGAAAGCCACTCTCGGACCACTATTGGTGGCTATGATGGAGTGTCGATGTCCGTAAGTATTGCATGACATGCAACCCATGTCTTCAGATTAAGGCTAGTAACAAGAAGCCTGTTGGACATCTACAACAGCTTCCCATCCCTGGGACTTCATGGGAGTGCGTCAACAAGGACTTCATTGCTGGTCTTTAGGACACGACCCGTGACTACGATGCAATACAGGTGGTTGTGGATCTGTTGATGAAAATGACACAATTCATTACTACAACCACTGATGTGAACGCAGAGGAGACCGCTCGGTGTCGTAAAGTACCACGGCTTACCGCTGCGCATTATCTCCAATCGAGATAAAAAAATTGCTAGTATGTTCTGGCAAAAGATGTAAGAGTACTTCGGCAACGAGTCGCAAATGTCAACAAGGTTTCACCCTTGAATAGATAGACAAACAGAGCACATGAACCGCATTCTGGAACGAATGCTCCGCATGTACGTGGATCCTGCCATAAATGATTGGGAAAAATTTCTAACACCGCGAGAGTTCGGGGTGAATAACTCGGTCAATGAGTCTACGAAGTTCACACCGTTTGTGTTGAACAGTGGTTGTCATCTATTGGTGGCCTCTTCATTGATGAAGAGTGGAAGTATAGGAGGACACGTTCCTTCTGTTCAAGTCCTTGCCAAGCACATAAACTCCTTGTTACAGGAGGCGAAGGATCACCTTCAAGCTGCTCGGCAACGACAAAAGGCATATTCCGACAAAAGTCGTCGTGAGGTCTCGTTTGACATTGGTGACAAAGTGCTACTTAGAACTAAGAATCTTCGGCTGAAGTCGCTAGGAGCGCAAAAACTTCTACCGAAGTGGATTGGGCTGTTTCCCATCATCGCACGCATTGGGCCAGTGGCATACCAATTGCTGCTTCAGCCGAGTATGAAGATACATGACGCGTTTCGTGTAAGCTTGTTGGCTCCATACACGGTAGAGGGAACCGTTCAGCCACCACCGGCAGTCCTTGCTGCCGATGGCCAATGCGAGGTTCTTTGACTACTCCATCATCGATAGCGTACTCTGCAGTCGTGGGTTGTTAGGGAATACCTCATTCATTGGGTCGGATGTGGACCTGAACATAACTCATGGGAGCCGGTTGCCCACAGGGGTGGTCAATGAGTATTGGAGCGAGTTGGCAGCTCGCACACATGGACGTGTATCAGGGGGCACCACCTAAATGCAGAAAAGTGAACAACATTCCCGCAGGGCGGCATTCATGGACTGCGACCATAGAAGGTTGGGGACGTCCAACATGATTGTCGCGCGGACGCTCCAGCCTAAAGGGGCGAGGTTGCTAGCCGTGTAGACAAAAAACCTGCAGCTTAGGTCCAAGTGCCATGCACATGTTCATGTTTAGCTGGTGATTGAAATAATTAATTTTCTTTCACAATGTTGATGGCTCACTAACCGACAATCTTGCTTGTTGTTCATGAACCGAGATGGTTCATAAAAAGTGGGGAGGAATCTAGCGGGAGGGCCGGTATGGCCCTCACTCCTTATTGAAGCGAGGGGTGGTTTCGCACCACCCCTCGCGTCAGCAAGGGCTGGCCGGCGGCCAGCACTTCGCTGGCCGCCGGCCAGCTTGCTGCCGGCCGGCTAGACGGCCGGCGGCCGGCCAAGTGACCGGCCGGCCACCAGCCGGCCAGCCGCCAGCCGTCGATCGTGGCCTCAGCCCGATCAACAGCTGAGGGGTCACGAGGGCCTCGAGGGCGAGGCCTCGTGGCCTCGTGCCTTCGCCCCCGCTCGTCCTCCTCGCAATCGAGCAAGCGAGGATAAGGGAGGGGGATGAGGGACGAGAGACACGAGAAAGCTATTGTGAAATCGCTAGCATACCTCGCACGCAACGATTTCGCACCATGACGTCAAAAACGTCAATCAAATTATGTTTGCGATGAAATTCGACTTAAACTAACAGAATTACTTGTGCAAATGCATGAGTTTGAGGTAAAAACCCCCGGTTTGGATCCTAAAATGAGGAGTACGGTAAAAACGGGAGTGGACCTCCGGAGACTCGAAATATTCGAGTCTCCCTACTCTGGGTCGTTGATGACGATTGCCCCTCAGTGCTACAAAGGGGATAAACCCCTGACGCGGAAAAAGAACGTCATTTTGAAAACTCCGAAGACAACTTCAGAGCAGGAGCTAGAGGTTCTGGCCCGTTAGATTTCCTGTACGGGCACAATTTTTAGGTTGACCGGAACAGCGGCAAAATCTATGTTGAAGTTGATGGCGCCAAGCGACAACTTCCATGCATGGGGCAGAAGACGGCAATGAAAGCGGTAGGAGTGGAAGCAACAGAGGAAGCCGTAGTAGCAAAAAACGGACAATTTGTGCTGCTAATACCACTTAACGTGGCCAAGCATTGTGTAAGACTTGGAGCTTGTGTGTGGCTCGTTTATTTTGAGCCACTGGAGGGAGCGAAAGTGGTAGTAGCTGACTTCTCGGCCTCATGGACATGAACGATGCTGGCGGTCATACATGAATTCAAGACACGAAGATGATATCGTGAATGCCGCCGATGCATGGTACGCACGCGCACGTGCATGTGATGAAATATCTGAAGACGTAGCCAAACCTCAGTCAATGTCAAACCCGGTGGATGGAGTTCCTGGAATCTAGGTTCGACTACGATACTGAGTACCGGCCAGACAAAACCAACCCAGGACACGCGCTCAGCCATTGCCCAGATCTGATGGCTGAGGCAGCAATGCTATAGCTTCAATGAGCTCCGCATCCTAAGCAGTTGTTCATGCAAGGCTACGAACAGCATGGCGGATACAAAAAGACAAATTTATGGTACGACGCACCCTAGTGGCGGTGATAACTCGTTTGCGAGGTGGTCGTTTCCCCAAACGGTAGAATCCTCCACATGCTACTCGAATAGTGCCACGACACTGGTCCAGGTGGACATTTCGAAGAAGACAAGATGCCAAGGAAATTGGCAAAACACTTCTGGTGTGACAAGATACAACCCAACGTGGACAACTTCTGTAAATTCTATGACACGTGTCAGCGAAAAAATTCTCGTCGCACGCGGTCACCCGGAGTTCTACAACCACTATCCATTCTGGCTGAACCGTGGACTAAAATCTCCATGGACTTCGTCATCGGATTACCAATCATACCCGAGGGATATGGCACAATCCGCGTGGTTGCCGAAAGGTTTTCCAAAATGTCCCACTTTATTCTTTCAAAGACCACCGTCACTGCCGAAGGAACACTACGGATGTTTCTAAACAACATTTTACGGCTATATGGCATGTTGAGGACCATCACGAGCAACATGCATGGTCGATTTACTTGCCGTTTGTAGCACGAACTGGTGACACACTACGACTGTCGGATCCTGTTTTCAACTTAATTCCATCCTTATAACGGGCCGTCACCCCCAGCTCCTACTCTGAATTCGTCTTCGGCGATTGCAGAATGGCGTCCTCAGTCCGCGCCAGGGGTTTACCCCCTTCGCAGGACTGAGGGGCAATCGTCATCAACGACCTTGAGTAGGGAGACTCTCATATTTCGAGTCCCCGGAGGTCTACTTCTGTCTATAACCTTATCCCTGATTATGGGATCCAAAGTTTTTACCTCAAACTCGTGAGTTATTCCGTTATTTAAAGTCGAAGTTCGTCGGAAACAAACTTCGATTTACGTTTGTGACGTTCTGGCGCAAAATCGTCGTGTGCAAGGCACGCCTGTGATTTCATGCCAGGATCTCTCGTCTCTCGTCCCTCGTCCCCCATCCTTGTCCTCGCTCGCTCGCTTGAAAGGAGGGCGAGCGGAAGCGAGGGCATGAGGCCAGGAGGCCTCGCCCTCGAGGCCCTCGTGGCCCCTTAGCCGCCAATCGCAGCCTCAGCCGGATCAGCGGCTGGTGGCTGGCTGACTGGTGGCCGGCCGGTCACTTGGCCGGCCGCCTGCCGCCCAGCCGGCCGGCAGCCAGCTGGCCGGCCGCCAGCGAAGTGCTAGCCGCCAGCCAGCCCTCACTGACGCATGGGATGGTGCGCACCCACCCCTTGCTTCAACGAGGAGGGAGGGTTGAACCGGCCCTCCCGCTACAATCCTCAAACCGACGGCCAGACCGAGCAAACCATCGAGACACTCAAAATTCTACGAACATTATGCGAACCTCATGGGATGGATTGGGCACAAAAATTCCTGACCACCAAAATCGCATACAATTCAGCGACCTCCACCGCAACAAGTAAAACTCCAGTTGGAGTGGTATATGGCAAACATTGCGCCACACGAGCCAAACTACACAGCTACAGGAACATTCCCGTTGTTGACGTCCAACACCGTGACTTCTCCACCATGTCGGATGAAACATGCTAGACACTCGCGAAGATACAAGAGGCGATGAAACGAGCAGCTGACTGATAGCACAACAGCAATGTTTTCGCCATTGGAGACAAATTCCTTCTAAGCTTGGCTAACATCAATCTTCGTGGGGCTGGTTGTTCGAAAGTCAAACCCCGATGGTTGGGCCCGTTTGAGATCGAGCGCCTTCAAACCCCCTTGGTTGCGCGAATCAAACTCCCCAACACTATGCAAGTTCATCCGGTGTTCCATACCAGCAATCTCAGTTGGAAATCCTAGGCAGCAGGTTGGGGCAACAGCGTTGTTGATGTAGCGTGTGGGCTTCCACACTCGTTGCTTAAGTATGCTGTCCCCTCAGTCTGCTGCTCTAGACTCTAAGTATGGAAGCCATGGGTTTGTTACTCAGAAACGCGCGCGCCAGTGTTAGCGCCAGCAAGCAGCTGAAAACTGAAAGTGACTGATTAGGAATGAAGAATGAGCAACAATAGGAGATCCCTCCAAGTTCTAGCTCCCTCCCACTAGTGTAGAACTTGTTACTCAGCTAACCAACCAATCAGAAAATAGTCCTAGCCCTATTTTCTAGCAGGCAAGCTTCTCTCCGTGAGCCCTACCAGACGCCCGACAGCCCAAAACCTGGGCGTCGCCCGTTTTGCCTGAAAACTAGACCATACCATAATACCAATGCTTCGAACGCAGTCGTGCAGTCAGAATCACCTAGAAAAATAGCAGCAAAGAGTTATGGCTGCTCGAGCCCAGGCAGTGCCTATGACAGTCAGTGATGCCAAACAGGGTCACACAGTAGGAGACATGGACCCTAGGCACAGCATGGCGCTGCAGACGCAATGATATACCTAGACACAACACTGGGTGCATGTAGACAGCATCTGCAGTGGCAGTAACCGCCGGCGGCCCGACCGCCGAGGAGGCCTGCTGATGGAGCTGAGCGCATCGCCGGATGGAGGAGGCTCCAGCGAATGGTGAGTGGGCCTCAGCACGCGTCGGCTCCACCGAACGACACTCCAGCAGCGTCAAGTCTCGTCGCCAGTCATATGTACGCCAATGTACACAAGCCGGGAGGACACACCAGAGTACAATGAGAGATGCACAAAAACCAACACTCCCACGTGACTCACAGGCGTAGTGCACATGTGCGGGCAGAGACAGTCAACGACCAGACTCCCCTAGGCCACGCAGAGACACAAGTAGGGACAGAGAGAGTCACTCACGGACGCACGCCGACTGAACTCACAGTCTTCCTGAACGAGTCCCGCTTCAGTGCCTTGGTCAAGAAGTCAGCTAACTACCGTGTTGTCTCAACCCACACGATGCTGATACTGCCGTCATGCAACAACGAATGCACATAGTGATACTCAATGTTGATGTGCTTTGTGCGTGTGTGATGCACACCGTCATTGTCGGCGATGGCCATGGCAATCTCATTGTCACAATGCAACGTGATGGATGCGACAGACTGATGCAACTCGGAAAACAAAAAACGCAATTGCACACTCTCACACGTGCCTGAGCCAAGAGCAACGTACTCAGCCTCAGCAGTGCTGTGTGCAATGCACCCCTGCTTGCCACTGTGCCAGGACACAGCTGTACCGCCAATCAGAAAGGTCTAGTCTGTGCAACTCTTACCGTCCGGACTGCCGGCCCAGTCACTGTTGGTGTAGCCCACCGTGACAACAGACGGCTGACGGCGGAACATGAGACCTCGCCGAGGAGTCGAGACGACATAGCGCAGCACTCGGATCGTGGCCTCGTAGTGGAGGTGACGCGGCTCCTGAGAAAACTGGGCCAGAAGGTTGACGACGAACGCGATGTCTGGGCGCGTCATCGTCGCTAGGAACATCAGTGACCCGATGACTCGTAGGTATGTGGTCAAGTCAACTGGCTCCCCCACAACAGCTGGGTCAAGACTCTTCAGCTTCACCTGGCCATCGGGTGACATGGGTGAGGATGCGCTCAGCACGAGTGGCAGGTCCTCCGCAAAGCGGGTGGACAGAGTCTGCACATAGGCGGCCTGGTGGATGTGTAGGATGCCCTGGGAGCAATCATGCTCGAGCTCCATACCCGGAAAGACTCTGGCACATCCGAGATCCTTCATTTGGTAGGCGGCGTACAGCAAGTCCTTAACGCGTTGGATTATAGTCGTGTCTGGGGACGCAATGCGGAGATCGTTGACGTAGACCAGAACAGCGGCGAAAGTTTGGCCTCGCGGACTGACAAACAGTGCGAGGTCAGCGGTGCTCCGCCGGAGCCCGCCACAAAGGAGCGTGTTGCTGATCTCTTGGTTCCAGCACCGAGGCGACTGCTTTAGGCCATAGAGGACCTTACGCAGTTGCCAGAATCTCCCAGTGCCATTGTCGAAGCCTGGGGCTTGCACCATGTAGAGCTCCTCACCCTCCAGTAAACCATNCCATCGGGTGACATGGGTGAGGATGCGCTCAGCACGAGTGGCAGGTCCTCCGCAAAGCGGGTGGACAGAGTCTGCACATAGGCGGCCTGGTGGATGTGTAGGATGCCCTGGGAGCAATCATGCTCGAGCTCCATACCCGGAAAGACTCTGGCACATCCGAGATCCTTCATTTGGTAGGCGGCGTACAGCAAGTCCTTAACGCGTTGGATTATAGTCGTGTCTGGGGACGCAATGCGGAGATCGTTGACGTAGACCAGAACAGCGGCGAAAGTTTGGCCTCGCGGACTGACAAACAGTGCGAGGTCAGCGGTGCTCCGCCGGAGCCCGCCACAAAGGAGCGTGTTGCTGATCTCTTGGTTCCAGCACCGAGGCGACTGCTTTAGGCCATAGAGGACCTTACGCAGTTGCCAGAATCTCCCAGTGCCATTGTCGAAGCCTGGGGCTTGCACCATGTANTGGTCAAGTCAACTGGCTCCCCCACAACAGCTGGGTCAAGACTCTTCAGCTTCACCTGGCCATCGGGTGACATGGGTGAGGATGCGCTCAGCACGAGTGGCAGGTCCTCCGCAAAGCGGGTGGACAGAGTCTGCACATAGGCGGCCTGGTGGATGTGTAGGATGCCCTGGGAGCAATCATGCTCGAGCTCCATACCCGGAAAGACTCTGGCACATCCGAGATCCTTCATTTGGTAGGCGGCGTACAGCAAGTCCTTAACGCGTTGGATTATAGTCGTGTCTGGGGACGCAATGCGGAGATCGTTGACGTAGACCAGAACAGCGGCGAAAGTTTGGCCTCGCGGACTGACAAACAGTGCGAGGTCAGCGGTGCTCCGCCGGAGCCCGCCACAAAGGAGCGTGTTGCTGATCTCTTGGTTCCAGCACCGAGGCGACTGCTTTAGGCCATAGAGGACCTTACGCAGTTGCCAGAATCTCCCAGTGCCATTGTCGAAGCCTGGGGCTTGCACCATGTAGAGCTCCTCACCCTCCAGTAAACCATGGAGAAAAGTGTGCTCACATGCATCTAATGCAGCTCCCACCCATGCTGGGTGACCAGGCTGAAGAGCGCCCGGCTAGTGGAGAACCGGCCAACTGGGGCAAAGATCTGGTCGTAGTTGACCCCAGGAATCTGGGCAAACCCCTTGGCTGTAAGACGGGCCTTGTACTTGTCCAAGGACCCGTCGGGCTTCCACTTGCGCCGAAAGATCCACTTGGCGCCGATGGCCTTCCGACCTGGAGGAAGGTCGACGAGGTCGTACACGGGGTGCTCCCAAATAGCAGCGAGCTCATCGGCGCAGGCAACGTCCCAGTGTGCGGCCTCAGGAGATGCTCGTGCCTCAGACAGGGTGGCTGGGTCCTCCTGGAGCATTGTGGAGCGGACTAAGAGCGCGTGTGCATCTCGAGCCCCAGGTGGGATACGCGCGAGTGCAGCCATGACAGCGTGCCGATGCTTGTGATGAAGCATGGCGTAGCCCAGTGCGGAGTCCGGGTGAAGGTTTGCAATGATGGCCAAGGTGGTCAAGCCGAGGGCCTTGGTGCTAGGGTCCCCACTCATGACCGTGGGAGTGGAGGAGACACGTGGAGCCATGGGGGGTCGAGGCGCCACGGAGCGCAGTGCGACGGTCTGCGTGCTCACCGACGGCCTGGGTCGGAGGCTGCCGCATGGGCCACGTGTGTAGCGTGGTAGGGCAGGCGATGACACTGAGCCGGACGGGCCAATTGAGACGGACGGGGTTGCTGGCCCAGAGGGGCCAGCGGATGCAACCGGGGATGCTGGCTCGGAGGGGCCAGTGGACGCGGCTGGAGCTGCTCATCCGGAGGGGCCAGCGGACGCAACTGGGGCTGTCGGTCCTGAGGGACCAGCGGACGCAACTGGGGCTACCGGCCCGAAGGGACTGGTGGACGCGACAGGGGCTGCCGGCCCGGAGGGTTCAGCGGACGCAATTGGGGCCGCCAGCCTGGAGGGACTGGTGGACGCGAATGGGGCTGCCGGCCCAGAGGGACCGGTGGACGCGACTGGGGCTGCCGGCCCGGAGGGACCAGCGGATGCAATTGGGGCTGCTAGCCCGGAGGGACCGGCGGACGCGACTGGGGCTGCTGGCCCGGAGGGACCAGCGGACGCGACTGTGACTGCCGGCCCGGAGAGACAACGGACACAACTGGGGCTGCCGGTCCGGAGGGGCCAGCAGACGCGAATGGGGCTGCAGGCTCGGAGGGACCAGCGGACGCGACTTGGGTTGCCGGCTCAAAGGGACTGAGGGATGTGTCATCCGGAAGCGGCGGGACGGAGGATGGACACACCACTCCCCCACGCGACGGGATAGACACGGACGAGCCGGAGTGAATGAGGTTGCGAGGAAACAGGTCCTTGAAGAAGAGGGCATCCCAGGACTTGACGATGGAGTACCGGGAGGGATCCCAAAAGCGCCAGGCCTTGGACTGACGAGAGACACTAAGGAAGGTGTAGGGACGTCCGCGCGGGGTGAGCTTGCCGCCCTGCTGCGCGGCGGGCAGCCACACAATGGCCACGCAGCCCCAGACGCGAGCCGGACGGAGGTCAGCTCGCTGACCGCACCAATACTGGTACGTCGTGGACTGGCGGGGAAGGGGACCGTGGGGAATCCGGGTGTAGACCCAGGTCATGTAGGCCATGGCTTCAAAATAGAAGCCATCGGAGAGACCGGAATCGACCCGCATGGTGCGCACGGCGTCGGCCATGGTACGGTTCCACCGTTCGGAGACACCGTTCTGGGCGGGCGTGTTGGGCGCGGTTGTATCATGGTGGATCCTTCTTGAGGCGAGAAAGGTCGTGGCCTCACCCATGTACTCGCCACCACGATCGGAGCGAAAGCCCCGAAGAGAGCGGCCGCACTCGCACTCCGCAAGGAGAAGCCAGTCCTGGATGACTCGGGCGACATCGCTCTCCTGCCAAAGGCAGAAGACCCAGCGGTAGCGAGAATAGTCGTCAGTGAGGATGAGGACATAGCGGCCATGCTCGCCGACGGACTCGGTGGGGAGAGGGTCCATGACATCCGCATGGACAAGGTCGAGAGGGGCAGAAGTACGGGAGGAAGTCAAGGAGTACGTGGACCGGTACATTTTCCCCTTAGCGCAATCAATGCACTCAGTGGGGCACGGTAGGGGGAAAGTCCCAGGGTCAAGGCCCTTGGCCGGCTGGGTGTGGAGCATGCTGTCTATGATGGCAGAGTGGACGTGGCAAAGGCGGCGGTGCAAGAGGTGGGTGTGCTTAGGAGAAAGCATAATAGTGACAAACACATGGCCTGTGGCGGCCGATGGGGAGGAGACAGAAGGAGAGGAGGAGAGGTGAGGTAAGTACCACAGGTTGCCAGGGCCGGTGGCGTGCAGGACGACAAGACCAGACAGACGCAACGACACAGTGCCAAAACCACACGAGTGCATAACTTCCATGCTCATGCTATCAAGGGAAGTAACGGACAGGAGGCTGAGCTTGAGACCAGGGACGAAGAGGACATTAGTCAGAAAGACGTCACCGGCAAGACGACGGAAACGAAAGACGCCAACACCACGGACAGGCAACACCTGTCCGGAGCCTGTCCAGACACCAGAGACATCGCCTACAGGACCGAGCATACTAAAGGCCTCACGAGAGGCCGTCATGTGATGAGTGGCCCCGAAATCGATGATCCAGGTCTCAGCAGGGTCCTGGACCTGGGTCGCCAGATCACTAATGGTCACATGGCAGCAAGCAAGGGACGCGGAGGCGGTGGAAGGAGGCACGAACCAAGACTGCCAATTGTCAAGCCATGCAACTTCGTCATGGAAAGGGGTAGAGGAGACCATGGGAGACGAAGAGGAAATAGGACACGACCGTAGCTCAGTCTCAGTCCTGCAGGGCTGGGCAGGAGAGCAGGAAGTGATGCAACTCGCACTTCCCTGGGGAGGAGGGCGAGGCCAGCCGAGCTGGAGTGCGATGAACTGCTCCAGTTGACGCTCACGGGAGGACAGCCCGGGAGTGTAGACGTAGTACGGCGTGACGCCACTGGAGCCCGGGTAGGAGGATGACTGTGCTGGCGAAGGAAAGGGAGGCGCCGTCGGCTGCGGATGGTGCGGCTGCGACGCTGGTGTCGGCTGGACTTGTGAAGCGACCGGAGTGGTGGAGCTGTTGGACGAGGCCGAGGTGTCAGAGCCGGCGATAGCTATGGTGGCAGAGGTGAGACGGCCCTCCCGCTAGCGACGCATGGTGGCGATGACGCGCGCCTCGTCCGTCGGTAGGGGCCACGTGTACCACCCGTGCCCGGGCTGGCAACAGTTTTGGCAGACCGAGCCTCCACTGCTGGACCCGGTTGACGGCTGCTGATGCTGCTGCTGACACTTGCCTTTCTTGTTTTGATGCTTCTTCCTCCTCGATGTCAATGAGGTAGCTACGGCGGGGGAGGTGATGGCCACGTAGGCGACTGCAGGGGAGGCGAGAGCCTCCGTGCGCTGGAGTCGGGACTCCAGACGAGCTTTCTCAATTCGGAGGAAGAGCTCGTATGCCCAGGGTATGAGGGTGCCCGAGACCGCCATGATGGAGAGGACATCGTGAGAGTCATGGACGAAGACGTCTGCGTAGGCGTCGGTGGCACCACGCTTGATGGTGAGGAGAGCGGCCAGAGGAGGTGGGGCAGATGTCTCGAGGTGAGGAAGGATGTCCTCCGCCCACTGCCAGTAGGAGGTGACTGTCTCGGTCTACCCCATGTGCAGGGAGTTGAACTCCCGCAGCAGGCGGCTGGTCTCAGCCTCACTGGACAAGCGATGGGGACGAGTGAGGGCGTGCGACGCGGCTGCGGGGTCATGGGTGGCGCCAACGGTGAAGTCGTCGAGGAAGGGCTCGAGGGCGAGGCGGGAAGCCGGAGGGGCGACAGGGACTAGAGCACGTACGGCACGACCAACATCATACAACTGGTCAGCCAGGGTGGGGTCATATAGGAGGGTGTAGTATGCCCACAGGCCCCCATCCTGCCCCCAGATCTGGAAGCTGAGCTCCCAGCTCCGGAAGTGCTCGCCGGCCTGAAGCGGCGGCGGCGGTGTCTCAAAGTCCTTTTGCCTGCGGCCGGCGTCCAGAGTGGCGCCAAGGACGAAGGACACTGTCTGCCGCTGGCGTTGAGTCTGCTGTTGTGCCAGGTAGTGCGTGGCAGCAGACACAGCAAGGCTGGCGTGCCCTAGAGGGATGAAGGACGACGGCGCACTGGTGGCAGTCTGAGAGGCCAATTGTTACAACGCCGCAAGCTGCTACGTCAAGGCGGCGAGTTGTTGCTCAAGAGCACCGAGGGGGTTAGGGTTGCTGCCAACGACGCTAGAGGGCTACTGCTGCTGCTGCTATTGCTGCTGCCGCTGCTGCTACTGCTGCTGCTGCTGCTGCTGTTGTTGTTGTTGCTACTGCTACTGCTGCTTCTACTAGTTGCTGCTGCTGCAGCTGTTGCTGCTGCTATGGATGCTGCTGCTGCTGTTGCTTCTGCTGCGGCTCCTGCGGGTGCTGCTACTACTGCTGCTGTTGTTGCTGTTGCTGCATCCGCCGCAAGAAAGGGGGGCTGGGGGTCCCCCCAACAGAGGAGGACCCATCCCCAATGGGGCTGCCAGCCATGGTTTGGTACACCTTGGTTTTTTGTTTTGTCGCTGATGTCAATAGTGACGTCAGCTTAGGGCGGTGGACGTCCTGCCCACCCTTAGGTTTTCTTCCCCCTTCCCTTTCCCTTTTGTTTTTTTTTTCTTTTGGTATGTTAATGACCTCAGTAGTGACATCAGCAGTGACGTCAGCAGTGATGTCAACAGCGGGATGCTGATGTCAGCAGCGGTGGTTTTTGGGGCCGCTGCTACAACTAATGTCGTTGTTATTGCTGCTGCTACTGCTACTACAACAACTGTTGCTGCTGTGGCTGCTACTACTGCTACTGCTGCTGTTGTTGCTGCTGCTGCTCCGACTGCAGTTGCAGCAGCAACTGCTACTGCTGCGGGCTGCTGCGGCTATTGTGGCTGTTGCAGCCGCGGCAGAGACGCTGGTGGGGTGGGGGATTTTTTTCTCATTTTTCTTCTTTCTTTCGTGTGTCACAGCGGGCTCCACTGCTCGCTGTGGGGAGCGGGCAGTGAGCCCGCTGTTTGCTGTGAGTAGCGGGCTCGCTGCGCGCAGCCCGTCGCTCGCGGCGAGCTGCGGGCTGCGAGTAGCATCAGCCGCTGTAGGTTGCTGCCGGCAGCTGCTCGCTGCTGCTGTTGCTGCAGCTGGCTAATGCTGCGGCTTGCTGCTGCGGCTACTGTAGCCCGCTGTTGCTGCTCCATGCTGCTGTAGCTGCTACTTGCTGCCACTGCTGCTCGCTGCTGTTGCGGGCTACTGCTGCAGGCTGCTGCTGCGGGCTGCTGCTGCGGGCTGTTGCGGGCTGCCGCTACAATCTGTTGCTGCTGCGGGCTGCTGCGACCTGCTGCTTCTGCCCGCTGCTGCTACTACACACAACAACTACTGGCTGCTGCTTCCACTGCTCGCTGTTGTTGCCTACGACTCTAAATTGCTGCAGGCTGCTGCTATTATGTGCTGGTGCTATTCACTACACCTGGGTGATGTTGTAGCGTGTGTCATTGCCCGCAGGTGTTGGACGCGGCCTGCCGCTCACCTCCTCGCGTCACGCGTGGGGGTCAGTGCTGCCAAAAACAATTCGCCAGCATTTCCCCTGGCCCAAAGGCTGTGGGAAAAAATCTGACGCGGCCACCAGGCGGGTCAATGTTGCAGGAAAAAATCCGGCAGCATTCCCCATGCACTGGCGCGTATGGGGGTCCGCCGGCATTGTCTGGCACCTGTACGCTAGTCTTCTACTACTACTGCTACGCTCTGGCTCTAATACCGAGCTGGAAATCCTAGGCAGCAGGTTGGGGCAGCAGCGTTGTTGATGTAGCATCCGGGCTTCCACGCTCATTGCTTAAGTCTGCTGCCCTCTCAGTCTGCTGCTCTAGAGTCCAAGTCTGGAAGCTCTGGTTTTGTTACTCAGAAACGCGCGCGCCAGTGTTAGCGCCAGCAAGCAGCTGAAAATTGAAAGTGACTGATTAGGAATGAAGAATGAGCAAAAATGAGAGACCCCTCCAAGTTCTAGCTCCCCCCCACTAGTGTAGAACTTGTTACTCAGCTAACCAGCCAATCAGAAAATAGTCCTAGACCTATTTTCTGGCAGGCAGGGTTTTCTCGGTGAGCCTTGCCAGACGCCCGACAACCCAAAACCCGGGCGTCGCCCGTTTTGCATTAAAACTGGACCATACCATAATACAGACGCTGCAAACGCAGTCGTGTGGTCGGAAACAGCTAGAAAAATAGCAGCAAAGAGTTATGGCTGCTCGAACACAGGCAATGCCTATGACAGTCAGTGATGCCATACAGGTCCACAGAGCAGGAGACATGGACCCTAGGCACTTTATGGCGCTGCAGACGCAATGCTACAGCCAGACATTGCGCTGGGTGCATGCAGACAGCATCTGCAGTGGCAGTAACCGCTGGCGGCCCGACCGCCGAGGAGGCCTGCCAATGGAGCTGAGTGCATTGCCGGAGGGAGGAGGCTCCAGCAAACAGTGAGTGGGCCTCAGCACGCATCGGCTCCACCGAACGACACTCCAGCAGCGTTGTGTCTCGCCGTCAGTCATCCGCACGCCGATGTACACAAGCCGGGAGGACACAACAGAGTACAATGAGAGATGCACGAAAACCAACAATCTCAAGCACTACCGAGACCGTAGAGAGAACTTCCACTGTTGAGACATACCTCCCCCTCCTCCTGTCCAAGTGAACATAGACACAATTGAGAAGATTCTAGGAAGCTTCCTAGCACGCTTGCCACTGACTGGGCATCAGCGCTCAGTCAGCTTGTGGCTTCAACACAAGTCGGATGCGAAACGGCAAGGGTTTGGCTAGACGAAATGACTCAGTGTAAAATGTGCTCCCATTAATAAACACATGCAGAGAGAGATAACAAATGACAAGTCCACAGCATAAATACCTGCTGTGGCGCACGGTAGGTGTCGCACACGGCAGTGCAAGGTCTGTCCTAAAACCGGCCCAAAAACACTGTTTTGGCTGTAACCCTGCGCAGACAAATCAGAACGCTACGCCGTCTGAACCTAGAGATGCAGAATCTTGAGCCGGACGCTACGACTGGTCACACGCATAAGTCCGGCACCGATCAATAGACAGAAAATGTAAAACATGCAAATTGGGCTAAAGAGCCAGTCCACCGAGAAAACTCTAGCGTCTGCAGAAAAACCACAAAGCACCGCGACAAGCACACATGACGTCGTGGCAACTCTCTGGCACCTGCTGGTGGATGGAGCCACCATTCGTCGGTGCTCCGGTGCCAGCTGTGTCCCCATCAAGGATAGGCTGTAGAAAAACTGCAGGAGGTCCGAGACAGCATCCACGACGCTGGGACAGTCGTCGGTCAGCTCCGAATGGGTGGTCCACCACCTACCGACGCGCCGGTGTCTCCGGGGTCTGCATCGGGGACCATGTCGTCGCGCTCTCCTGTATCGCTGCTCTCCTTGCCATCGCTCATGATGCGTGGAAGCCACACACACCAACACTCCCCCTGGATGACACAACTGTCAACAGAACGATGTCCGAGCGAAGGCAAGAGATGATGGCTCAGGCAACCAATCACATCATGCAAGAGAGACAGAGAAACAAGGTCTCCTCATGACCCCGGAAAATGTCTCCGGGTGTCCGGGTCTCCACCTCATCATGCATGGATCATACATAACACATGTAGGCAATGGGTCTCCACATCACACCGGTGAAACTCACCAGGTGCGTGGATCTCGACCAGCATAACCTCGACCATAGCATCGTGCCACACCCTAAGTAACCTCGCTGTCCTCAAAAGGGTGTCAGGCCAAATTCCACACACCAACACTCCCCCTGGGCTGCAGAGGCTGACAGTACGAGCAAAGCTGATGGCTGCTCCCAGCACAATCTACGAGGAGGGAGCACGGCTCCCCCATGGCCTCATACTCCTGCACAACAATAGCAAGGGTGACGACGATGCTAGTGGGATGTGCTCGCACAGAGCCTCACCCCAGAGCGGCGTCGTCGCTGTCGTCGTCGTCGCTGTCATAGTCATCACTACTATCGTCATCTGCTGATGTGACTGGTGTAGCTCTAAGGGCCTCCTCCAAAATAACTGCCTGCTGTATGGCCTCCAACTGCTGAGCTGCATATTGCCTCGCGGCCTCCGCACCGTCAAGGTGCGTGTGGAGCCCGACAAGCTCTGACGCGGCAGCCGACTGGCTAGCTGCATCTGCGGCATGTAGACAGTCAGTCGCGAAGTGAACCTGACGGTGGACCTCGATAGTTTGCGCGTCGGTACGAACCAGAGCCTCCTGTAGCCTTGTGGTCTCACCCTGTAGGAAGGAGTGGAGCTGCGCTTGCTCATCGCACAAGTCAACGTCCTCTACGTCAGTTGTCGACTCAAGTGCCGCCAGGCCACGAGGTGCTGGTAGAGCGGGAGCGCAAGACAATGTGTCGCCACGTAAGTCGTCTGGGGCTATAGGAACGACTGCTGCGAAGGCACTTGCTGCTCATGACACACCTGTTGCTCAGCTGTCACCTACTGGCCGGCCGTCAGCATGTGTAGGTACAGCTGCATCCGCGGCGACGTCGTGGTCATCGAAGGTGCGGTCAGTGTCGTGGTGCTCCTCATGACCCCTCGTGTGCAGCCCATCATCCACCTGCTACTGGAGGTCTGCCTGTCCCAGACGTACATCCTGTAGAGACCACTCAGCTGCCTCGAGACGCCCGTGTACATCCTCTACTCTCTCCTTCACAGCCCGTCGTGGTGGAACAACCACAGTGTGACAGCAGTTGCAGGCCTCTCGGAGCTTGACCATGAGACTCTGCACGTGTGTCTCCGCTCGAGCCACCACTGCCTCCTTCTCGTCGACCACGGAGCGTAGGCGCTCGTGTATAGGAACTGTACCTCGGATAAGAGGAGCTGTGTCCTTGGCTAGAACCGCCATGGTGTCAGCGACACCGGTCAGGGTAGAGAGGAGTCGGAGGTCCGCAGCTCGCTTTGTATCCTCTATGTCGCACACGCGGATGTCTGTTGTCACCGAGGGGCCATCTCGTGCTCGTGCGCGGCTACTGCAAGAACGGCAGCACACTGGGCCTCTACGTCTGTCACCGACTCCGTGTCTAACCAATTCCCCATGTACGACTCGTCATCCTGAGAAGGGGCGTCTGTGCCCTCCTCGCAGTCAGCCACATGCTCCTATCGTCGAGCACTATCCCGTGCATCAATCATGTGCTGTCCTGTGGTCGTCGGCGAGCACTCCACCCCCCACTGGCCAACGGACTGGGAAAAACCACGAGGGAATGGCGCACCCACCCCGCGACCGAGGACGAGGCACACGGCTTTGCAACTCCTGCCACCGCCATAGTAGCTGCTATCGTCCCGGCCATCGTCAGGGTATCAACGGCCTCTACTGCCTCTCCTACTCCCTCCGCCACATTCGCTGCAATCTTCAACTCGATCTCTGAAGCTGACTCAGCGTCAGACCACTCCTCCTTGGACAAACAGTCCTCTACCATAGCGAGACGACGACCAACTGAGTGTGCCGTAAGCCTCCGTCTGCTGCCTCAGTCTCCGGCTCCAAGGTAGTCGTTGTCGGACACTCCATCCCTCCCACGACCGACACACCGCCAGAAAGTGGAAGGGGGTGACACACCAATCCTACAACCGGAGACGATGGAAGGGGCTCCTCGGCAATGTCTGTCACTGCTGGTGATGCTACTGTCAGCACTGCTACTGCTGGCTGGGCATGTCTAGCCTGTCGAGCCATCCGCTGTCTCGCTCGACGAGTGCGTGCATGAGGGGTGCCGGCAGAAGTGACGGCTAAGATAGAGAGGAGGTCGGAGGTCGTGATGACACCGACTGACTCAAGGACAGAGCGGAGGGCGTCGGATGTGGAGCCGAGGTCCGGTGGCGAGGGACTGGCAGGTGACGACACTGTAGGAGGTGAGGATGGCGAGGAGGGAGACATGGATGTCTGCAGCGGCATGGCGGCAATGGCCCGCTCAAAGAGTACATGGTCTGTGAGTTGTTGCACCATGCGCTTTAGACCCTGGAGCTCAGCGTACAACGCCGCCATTGCTCCACTGAGGGGTGCCACAGTATCGGCTGACAACGTCTCTGAGTCCGATGGTGAAGACAAAGGGCACGACCGTATCCAAGGCGGTCGCCACAACGTAGGATGCTGGCGACAATGGCGCCATCCATGGTGCCGATCCCCACAGTAGTAGAAGGCAAAGCCGTTTGACGCCTGAGGCGTATGCCATGGCTGAAACTGCCACTGTGGACGCGGCACCTACGACGTATGTAGAGCCGGTGCCAACCACGGTGCCGGCTCCGCTCCCTGCCACGCCAGTTTGCTCATCTCCGGAGCTCGATGTGGGTGAGTGCGCACAATACTTGCTCCCACTGGCACAAGGTCATAGGGGGAGGTGAGCGATCGAAACACGATCTCTCAGACGTGCTGGGACACCGTCACGAGGACGGTCACCACCGCGCTGGTGGTGCACTGCTGTGCGACTCAAATGTGTGACCTCAAGTCGCCTTCGGTGCTGATTCTGCACCGGGTGCCGTCGTCAGTCGACGACTATGGCTTCAAGCCACCTTCGCTGCTGCTGCTACTGTTGCAACTCTCGCGGCGGATGCTGCTACAACGGTTCCCGTTGTCAGCCAACGGTGGTGGCCTCAAGCCACACTTAAAATGTAAAATATTTAGTAGAACACAAAAACTAGTTTTTTTTTGGTTCACCGACGATCGGCGCGAGTGGGGTACCCCTTCTCGGGCCTTACTCGAATGCCCCACTCGAGGACTCCCCTGTCCTCCTTCCCCTTTTTTGTGTGTGATGGTGCCACCTCCTCGGGTGCCCCCTTTGGGGTTTTCTAGGGTACCCCTCTGGAGGAGCCCCCTCCTCTATCCTCTTCCCCCCCTTTTTTTTCCGGTCTGGCTCGACCCTCGCGGCGAGCGCAGTGGAGGGGGAGGCTCACTCCCCTCCCTCGCGCGTAGCCGGCCGGAGGCCGTCCGTCGGCCTCCCGTGCCCCTCGGCCGGCGGGAGGCCGGCGTTTGGGCGGCACGTGCCGGCTCATGCGCCGACGCTCGGCCGGCGCTCTGTCGCGCCCCCCCTCAGCACGACAGGCCCGACCGAGGGGACCCCTCCCCGGACGGGTCCCTCGCGTTGGGTCCCCCTCAAGCCCGAATGCAGCAGTTGTTGCAGCAACTGCTGCTGCGGTTGCTGTAGTAACTGCTGCTACTACTACTGTAGCTGCTACCTGCTGCTGTTGTTGCTGCGGCTGCTATTGTAGCTGCTGCTGCGGCTGCTGCCTGCTGCCTGCTGCTGCTGCTGCTACATATGCTGCTACAGTAGCTGCTGCAGCTGCTCGCCACCGCTGTTGCTGCTATGGCTGCTGCCCGCCGCCGCTGCTGCTACAGGTGCGTGCTACCGCCGCTGCTACTGCTACGGCTACTGCCCGCCGCCACTGCTGCGGCTGCTTCTGTGGATGCTGCCTGTTGCTGTTGCTACGGTTGGTGTTGCAGCTGCTGCGCTGCTGTTGTAGCTCATGGCCGCTGATGCCACCGCTGTTGCAAGCTCCTGCCGCCACTACGCGCTGCCATTACTCGCAGCCGCTACCGCAAGCTGCTGCTGCGAGCTGCTTCTTCCTTTTTTGTGTGTGTACAAACCGGTAGCCAGACACGACTGCTGCTGCCACCCGGTGCTGCAGCTGTACTGGCTGCTACCCGTAGCCGCTCTTGCTGCAGGTGCTTCCCGTCGTTGCTGCTCCTACGATCGCTGTTGCTTGCAGCTGTCGACGCTGTCTTCGCTACCTTTACAACGTTGTCGCGGTGGGTCCCTCCAGGATCAGCTGCTGTTGCTATGGGTGGCTGCCGCTGCTGCCACTCACTGCTGCTGCTACTGTTGCGTCTCTGCTGCACAGCACAACAAGCTGTGGCTCGTTTGCTCTCATATCATGAGAAGATTCTAGGAAGCTTCCTAGCATGCTTGCCACTGACTGGGCGTCAGCGCTCAGTGAGCTCGCGGCGTCAACACAAGTCGGACGCAAAACGGGAAGGGCTTGGCTAGACGACACGACTCAGTGTCAAATGTGCTTCCATTAATAAACAAATGTAGAGAGAGATAACAAATGACAAGTCCACAGCATAAATACTTGCCGTGGCGCACGATAGGTGTCGCACGCGACAGTGCAAGGTCTGCCCTAAAACCGGCCCAAAAACATTGTTTTGGCCATAACTGTAACGGGTCGAGTCTCCTGCTCCTGCTCTGAAGTCGTCGTCGGAGTTCGCAGAATGGCGTTCTCAGTCCGCGTCAGGGGTTTACCCCCGGCGACCTTTGTCGGCATATGCCTTTTGTCGTTGCCGAGCTGCTTGAAGGTAATCCTTCGCCTCCTGTAACAAGGAGTCGATGCGCTCGGCAAAGGCTTGAGCGGAAGGAACCTGCCCTCCTGTACTCCCACTCTTCACCAATGAAGAGGGTACCACTGGGTGCCGACCACTGTTCAACACGAACGGTGTGAACTGTGTGGACTCGTTCACCAAGTTGTTCACCGCAAACTCTGTCGGTGCTAGGAATTCGTCTCAATCATGCATGGCAGGGTCCACGTACATGCGGAGCATCTGCTCCAGAGTGCGACTCATGCGCTCTGTTTGTCCGTCAGTTTGAGGGTGAAATGCTGTCGACATTTGTCACTCACTGCCGAAGTACTCGTGCATCTTTTGCCAGAACTTACTAGCAATTTTTTGATCTTGATCGGAGATAATGCTCAACGGCAAGCCGTGGTACTTTGCGACGCCCTCAAAGAAGAGACGAGCGGTCTCCTCTGTGTTCACGTCAGTGGTTGTAGGAATGAAATGTGTCATCTTCGTCAAAAGATCCACAACCACTAGTATTGCATCGTGGCCACGGGCCGTGTCCGGAAGACCTGTAATGAAGTCCATGCTGACGCACTCCCATGGAGTCCCAGGAATGGGAAGCTGTTGGAGGAGTCTAGCAAGCTTCTTGTTACTAGCCTTATTCCAAGGACATGGGTCGCATGTCATGCAATACTTACGGACATCGACACTCCA
>SZWC01000721.1:324380-336131 GCA_023375785.1 Penium margaritaceum
ACTCCCATGGATTCCCAGGAATGGGAAGCTGTTGGAGGAGTCCAGCAGGCTTCTTGTTACTAGCCTTATTCCGAAGACATGGGTCGCATGTCATGCAATACTTACGGACATCGACACTCCATCCTGGCCACCAATAGTGGTCCGAGAGTACCTGTCTGGTCTTTCGGGGTCCCACATGACCTGCGATCGGCGGGTCGTGGAACTGGGAGATAACCTTTGCTCGAAGGTCTCCCGAGTTTGGCACAACAACTTGTTCTCCGTGCCAAAAGATTCCTGCGGCCTCCACCAAGCCGTACTTGTCCAGATTTCGAGTCTTGAAACCAAGAATCCACACAGTATCCCATCTGGATCTTGTTTACAAAACCGTTATAATGGATAATCTCTCGTGGTGGTTGCCGCACAGGTGCGGGGGGATCTGGTGGTTGTACGGTTGCTGTTGCAATGGCCATAAAACACCCACTGCCCTCGGTGGTTGCTTTAATTTTTACAGGCTGTCGGCTTAGTGGATCGGCCACATTGATGCGTCCTGGCCGATATTCCCATGTGAACGAGAATCGACTCAGGTATTCGCTCCAACGCGCCTGTCGTCTTGATAGGTTCGGTTGCGTTTGGAAAAACACCAATGGATTATGGTCGGTCACGACCGCCACACCCCCTTCAGTACCCTCGAGGTAGCAACGCCACATCTTGAAAGCGTGTACTACCGCAAGGAGCTCTTGATCCCCAGTCGTGTACCGCGTTTCCGCGGGGATGAGCTTCCGGCTCTCATACGCAACTGGGTGACCGTTCTGCATGAGGACGGCTCCAAGTCCTACTACCGACGCATCACATCGAACCTCCCACGGTTGCGATGGATTCGGAAGAGCTAGGACGGGTGCCGTGGAGAGAAGCTCTTTGACTTTGAGAAAAGTGTTCTCGCAATCAGATGTCCATTCCCAACGCACGTCTTTTCGCGTGAGTCTGGTTAGCGGTGTTACCAGGGTCGAATACCCTTGCATAAACCGTCGAAAGTAGTTTGCAAGGCCGAGGAAAGACCGAATCTGCCCAACATTTTCGGGGCGTGGCCAGTCCACAACGGCTTGGACCTTTCGTGGGTCGACACGGATGTCGTCCTTGTCGACGATGTGTCCAAGGTATTCGAGCTCATCTTGTGCAAACTTGCACTTGCTCACTTTCGCATAGAACTTCTGTTCCCGGAGGATTGCGAGAACTTCGCGCAGATGTTCTATGTGCTCTTCCATTGATTTGGAGAAAACCAGGATGTCATCCAGGTAAACCGAGACAAACTGTCCGAGTTGCTTGGCAAACGTTCGGTTCATTTCTCCTTGGAAGGTTGCTGGGGCATTTGTAAGCCCGAAGCATAACACTCGGAACTGATAGTGTCCCATGAACGTTCGAAACGCGGTTTTGGACACATCATCTTCCTTTATGCGGATTTGATGGTACCCTTGAGACAAATCCAAGGACGAAAATACTTTTGCGCCTTGGAGTTGGTCAAAAAGGTCCTCAATCCGCGGTAAGGGGAATCGATTTTTCACCGTCAGCTTGTTCAACGCCCGGTAATCCACGCACATGCATAAACCACCGTCCTTCTTGTTCACAGAAAGGATCGACGCACCGTACAGTGAGCTACTGGGCTCGATCCACCCTTTTGCAAGGTACTCTTTGATTTGGCGTTCGACCTCTCGCCTTTCTGTTGGACTAAGGCGATACATGGGTCTGAACGGAGGAGTCGCCTCCGGTTGCAGCGGAATCGTGTAGCCCATGTGTCTTTCTGGTGGAAGCCCAGCCGGTGGGTCTTGGAATACATCCGAGAACACTGCCAATAGAGATCTGATCTCTTGTGGCGTGTCTTCCGTCACGTCGTCCTCCACTTTCTGCAGCTGAGCCAAAAATTATCGACAACCTTGTCGAATACGTCTCTTGACCTGCATTGCAGACAAGCTGGCATGGACTTTGAGTCGGGTCGGTGATAATTCCATACTCGGAATCAACATAAAGCGGCGTTGTCCTTTTCGGAGGGTCAAACGCTTTGATTCAAAGAACATTAGAGCCTTGTTGTCACGGAGCCAGGGATCGCCTAGCAGCACGTCAAACGGGTCAAGAAGGTTGAGTACCTTCAACGGGACACTCTGTGTGTACCCTTGAATACAAATTTTTTCTTTACAAGTACCGATCACGGGTACCGTACGGTTGTCATCGCCGACAACTGCGCCATTCGATGGCTCGTACTTCAGGCCAACCTGTCGGGTAAAGCCAAGGCTAACAAAAGAGTCGTCCCCTCCAATGTCAGCAAGTATGTTCATGGGAGCACCAGCTAGGTGTCCTTTGAACTGCATCGTCATATTGCCTCCACTCTTCCGAGTGAACAGACTCGACGACGGCAAGCCGAGTTTATGATAAACACGGAATCTGTACGACGGACGTCGCAACTCCCATACTTCACCCGTGTCCACATCTTGTGGACACGTGTGAATTCGGCTAGCACCTTCCTGTCTTTAAATTTGACTGGGTTGAAATCGTCGACTAAAGGTATTACAAACGTGATTGAACTCATTGCTTTGAGGGCGTTTGTTTCAATCACTGTGTCACACAACTCTTGCACAGTGGTCGGTGTCGCCACCACTAAGCATGTACGATCACGCATCTCGTCCGGGGATGCAAGGTTTAGTGGACAATGTCGATCGGCAAGTGTAGAATGCGGTTCAACAAGAGGAGAGAAGACAACAGAGAAATTTGAACTCGTCAAAAACTCAAATTGTTTAACATCCTCATCTGAAAACATGAACCCACACTCGCGCTCCAGTCTTACCCCTGAGTGGTCCCCACTGACGTCACTCAGGGGTGGGGAAAACCCGCCCCACGGCCCTGTCCGTTACCACGGCCGGGCCCATTGCCGCGATCGCGACCCTGTCCACGGCCCTGTCCGTGGCCTCCTGCTGCACCATCCCCACGAGGTGCTACTGCTGCAGCTAACGCCGCGGCCTCTTGTCCACCCCCAGCAGCCTGAGGGCACTGAGCCCTAAAGTGGCCCGGCTGCATGCAGTTGTGGCAGAGCCCTTCGCGGAAGGATGTGTTGCGACGCTCACGCGCCGCCTGCAGCTCGTCATTCTCGCGGCTGCGCTTGTTGTTGGGGCCCTTGTATCCACCAGCCTTCTTGGCTGGAAGGTTTGCGGGCTGTTTGCCCTTGGCCCCGCCTCGCTGTCTAGCTGACCCACCAGCTCCTGCAGCGTCCATGCGCACGTCGCGGCCTTGCTGTGCACACGCGTTTGGCCGCACATCAGAGTAGTGTTTCGGGTTCGTCGAATACACTTCGCTCATGTAGTCGCGCAACGCCCTCCAACTTGTCCAAGCTTGGCCAATGGCTGTCGTGGTGGTCTTGTCCTTCAGCTTCTCGCTGGCGAGACCATCACGCAAGTACTCCAGTAGCATGCACTCCGGGTACTTGAATGTCTGAGTTCCATCACCCTCGGTGAAGCTTTCGGCTTCCTCCACGAGTGCGGCAAACTCACTCAAGTAGGATTCGAGCTAGCTGCCCAGCTGCCTAAAGTCCTTGATCTTGTGGAAAGTGCATTGCGCCTCCTCACGTTGGGTGCACTTCTTGCGCATGATCGCGCAGAAGGCCTCCCATGGCATGGGCTGCCACTCGAGGTGCGGCTGCTGCACAGTCCACTCCTTGACCACATACTTGAAGAGTTGTCTTCAAGTCGCGTTGTGGCAAGGTCGCCCCACTGGCTGAGTGGAGCCTTGTGGACACGTAGAACGTGCTCCATGCGGTTCAGCCAGTCGGTCAGCTTCACGCCCTTACGGAGGATCTCCACACCGACCCCGAAGTCGTCGAGGTAGGCAAGTCGTCGTTGCCACCGGCAATGGCATCCGCACCTGTGGCACGCTGCGCTTGCTGCTGGATCCGCACCTGGGTCACGCTCTGCAACGCCTTGTCGAGGTCTTTGCATCGGCGGCTTGCCTCATGGGCGGCCAGGCGCTGCAGCTGGCGATCACGATCAAGATCCGTGATGCTTTGCCCGACGTGGGCTAGTAGGTTGGCGAACGCGAACTTGAGCTCTGATGTCGTCAGAGCATCGACGATAGCTTCCAGGGCCTCGCGTTGTCCGTGCACCCTTACCCACTGCAAGAGGGTACGGTTCGCGTACACGCCTCCAAGGAGTCCCACCTTTCGGAGGATACTGTCGTCGGCGACGACGCTCGAGTGGGCGCTGCCTTGCCCCATTGCGGCCACATCGTAGGAAGGGGGGTCCGCCCCCATTCCTCCGAGTGGTGCCATATCCCCACCGTCGGTGGTGATCCTAAGCCGGCCTGCCGCCTTAGCGGCAAACTCCGCGAGCCTACGACGGTCCTCGCGAATTGCCTTCGCGGCGTCGTCGTCTGGCTCGTTCTCGCGAGAACTTCCCGTGTGACCACTTTTAGCGCCCTTGCTTCTCTCGGCAGTCTCGCTGCCGTCGGCAGCTTCAGGCGATGCGGCGGGCGTCTTATCCTTCTCGAGCAAACGGCTCGAGTTCGCCGCACGACGATGACGATGGCCGCGATCCTCGTCGCCTTCGCCATCGTCGGCGTCGTGCTCTTCGTCGGGGTCCCCCTCGAGGAGATCCTCCTCCATCGGGTCGTCCGTCGCGTGGGGGTTGCCCACGTGCGCGTTGACGTGCTCGTCGAGTACTTTTTCGGCCTCCGCACACTTCTCGGTGTCGCCGAGGTTGGCGTCGGTTGCCTTAGGTAGTGCAATGGCCTTAGGCGGTACGGTTGCCTTAGGCGGCACGGTTGCCTTAGGCGGCACGGTTGCCTTAGGCGGTACGGTTGCCTTTGGATTGGCAACCGTGCTCACGGCGGCGGCTCCCAAAATTTGGAGTCCGCCGAGCGCTCGTGGTGAGGCCGTCACCACCTTGCCCTTGTTTGTCTTGGACGGTCCGGCACTTGCCATCTCGTCGTTCGTGCAACTAACACGTGAAGGTCGTTGTGAGGATCACCCCACAACTTAAAGGAGGAATCGCCTCCTACAATCTAGCTCTCACGATCGGTGAGGCAATTTCAATTTAAATTTCTATTTTCCTAGGTCGCCACGTCGGCACAAGGTCGTGGGTTTAGAAACTAGCCCTCCTAAGCCGTGACTCACGGCACTTGGAAGCAACTAGGATCTAGGAAAACATAAGATAATAAGACAAGGGATGTGAGTTTCGCTCACAAAACAAGAGCAAGGAGTGCAAAGAGGAATTCTAAAAATTCCTAACAAGTCTTTCACTCTTTCTTCAACTTGTTGTCTTCCTCTTGTCTTCTTGTCTCCATTGGTCTTCTCTTCACGCTCCTTGACGCCTCTTGCGTTCTTGGGCGGTGTCTTCCCTTGAGCCGACGGCGCTGGCGAGCCGCCAAAAATCTTCAAGGTGTCACCCTCCTTCTTTTTAGGGTGCTCTCAGGCCGTGAGAGTCCCTAAGCTTGGGGAGGGGCGCTGTCCCAATTTTTGGATGAAGGAGGTTTGAAGAAGCCTTGAAAATGGGGAAGATTTTGTGGTTTTTGAGGATGGGAACTCCCCAACCCGCCCCACAAAAATCCTCCTAGCCCCCTGGAAGTGTGGAGAGGCTAGAAGGAAGTGGCTCCACCAAGTAGAACTTTTTTCCAGCTCTGCAACGCACTTTACGGCGCTTCAATCCGTGAAGTATGGATGCCATAGTCCCTTCTGGCGTTTCTGCTGCTGCTTGCAGCTGCCGGCGACGTTTTACATGTGACGTAGCCGCCGTTTCCGTCGAACCCTTAGTCGCGAGGGTCGTCTGGCTCTGATACCACTATAACGGGTCGAGTCTCCAGCTCCTGCTCTAAAGTCGTCGTCGGAGTTCGCAGAATGGCGTTCTCAGTCCGCGTCAGGGGTTTACCCCCTTCGGAAGACTGAGGGGCAATCGTCATCAACGACCCAGAGCAGGGAGACTCGAATATTTCGAGTCTCCGGAGGCCCATTTCCGTTTTTAACCAAACCCCTGGTTTTGGGACCCAAACCGGGGGGTTTTACCTCGAACTCGTGTGTTCGCACGAGTTATTCCTTTTATTTTATGTCGAAGTTCGTCGTAAACGAACTTCGATTTCCATTTTACCGTTCTGGCGCGAAATCGTCGCGTGCGAGGCACGCTGGAGATTGCGCGCCAGCTTTCTCAACCTCACCCTCGCTCCCCCTATCCCTCGTCCTCTCTTGCTCGTTTGCAAGGAGGGCGAGGGGGGGCGAGGGCACGAGGCCACGAGGCCTCGCCCTCGAGGCCCTCGTGGCCCTTCAGCCGCCGATCGGGCTGAGGCCGCGATCGGCGGCTGGCGGCTGGCCGGCCGGTGGCCGGCCGGTCGCTTGGCCGGCCGCCGGCCGTCCAGCCGGCCGGCAGCGAGCTGGCCGGCGGCCAGCGAAGTGCTGGCCGCCGGCCAGTCCTCGCTGACGCGAGGGGTGGTGCGCAACCACCCCTCGCTTCAGCGAGGAGGGAGGGCCGTACCGGCCCTCCCGCTACAGTAACTCTGCGTAGACAAATCAGAACGGTACGCCGTCTGAACCTAGAGATGCAGAATCTTGAGTCGGACGCTACGACTGGTCACACGCATAAGTCTGGCACCGATCGATGGACAGAAAATGCAAAACATGCAAATCGAGCTCAAGAGCCAGTCCACCGAGAAAACTCTAACATCTACAGAAAAACCGCAAAGCACCGCGGCAAGCACCCAGGGCGTCGTGGCAGCTCTCTGGCAGCTGCTGGTGGATGGAGCCACCACTCGTCGGTGCTCCGGTGCCAGCTGCGTCCCCATCAAGGATAGGCTGCAAAAAAACTGCAAGAGGTCCGAGACAGCATCCACGACGCTGGGACAGTCGTCGGTCAGCTCCGAGTGGGTGGTCCACCACCTGCCGACGCGCCGGTGTCTCCGGGGTCCGCATCGGGGACCATGTCGTCGCGCTCTCCTGTACCGCTGCTCTCCTTGCCGTCGCTCGTGACGCGTGGAAGCCACACACACCAACACTCCCCCTGGCTGACACAACTCTCAACAGAACGATGTCTGAGCGAAGGCAAGAGATGATGGCTCAGGCAACCAATCATAGCGAGCACTGATCAAGCATACCACAGCACAGGGTCTCCTCGTGACAATGGTGCATTCCACCAAATGCCCGGGTCTCGACCATGCACGAAGTCAATCACACACCTACGTGTCAAACATCATGCAAGAGAGACAGAGAAACAAGGTCTTTTTGTGACCCCAGAAAATGTCTCCGGGTGTCCGGGTCTCGACCACATCATGCATGGATCATGCATAACACATGTAGGCAATGGGTCTCCACGTCACACCGGTAGAACTCAACTGGTGCGCGGGTCTCGACCAGCATAACCTTGCATGGATCATACATAACACATCAAGGCAATGGGTCTCCACATCACACCGGTGAAACTCACCTGGTGCGCGGGTCTCGACCAGCATAACCTCGACCATAGCATCGTGCCACACCCTAAGTAACCTCACTGTCCTCAAAAGGGTGTCAGGCCAAAGTCCACACACCAACAACAATGTACGTCATCGAGGACATCCTCACCCATTGACGACACTGCAAAACAACAGATTATCTTGTCAAATGGCACTGCTATGATGCCTCACATAACATCTGCGAACCCTACGACAACCTCGGAGACGGTGGTCACCTGATTAATGGATAATACCACCGTCACCATGCAACATCTGCATGCGCGCCGGGACGTCGCGTTTTCAAGGGGGGAAGTGTTATGTATTAGAGGTAGACGAGTCCCAAAACTTCCGCGTGGACATTTATATCATTACACAAATAGCCCACCGGGTGTGAACACCTCGGTTCTCGCTCTGACGATCGAGGTCAATTCGGCCAACTGCCCTCGTCCTCCCGCGAACCTTCTCATACCTTCTGACAACTTAGGCCACTTTCAAGAATCAGAGATAGAAGTGTCACGACATTTCGGTCCACTTCTTGACGTATCAAGAAATATATCGATTTATAAGGATGCATCTTGCGTCTTCGCCGTCGATCTTCGAAGCTCCCCAATTCCTCGGCGGAGCTTCTCGATCCAACCACTCACGACACGACTCCACACGCGTCGCTCAACGATCGACCCAACGACCCCGACTATGTCTCATTCGTTACTTGACACTCGTATACATGTGCTTGATCATTTCGACTCCTGTCATCGAATGTTTTGTACCAGACGTACACGAGTCCCTTATCTTCCCGAGTGGGCATTTTTGTCAGTACACAAACAACCCATCGCGTCGGGAGACCTCGATATGCACTTCGACGGTCGAGGGCTAACCGGTCAACCGCCCGCTCCTCCAGTGAATCTTCCCGAACCTTCTGACAACTTCGACCACTCGCGAATCTGCGACATAAGTATCACGACCTTTTGGTCGACTTCTCGACGCAGCGAGACGAATTCGGATTTATAAAGATGCTTCTCTCATCTTCACCGTCGATTCTCGAAGCCCCCTGATTTCTTGGCGAACCTTCTTGAATTCGACCACTCAATAAGCGACTCCACACGTGTCGCTGGAAAGCAGACCAAACAACATCGACTATGTCTCATTCGTAACTCGACACTTGTATATATATGTTCGACCATTTCGACACTTGTCATCGAAGTTCACTTACCACTAATTATAAATTGCTCAAGTGTCCCAAATTTGAAATCATGTCCTGCCTCGCAACTTCTACACGTTCGCCATCTACGCTTTGTTTGGCATAACATCGAAGTACACTTACCGATAGTCATGAAATGCTAAGTGTCCCAAATTCTCAATCATTTTCTACCTTGCAACTTCTACCTGTTCACCATCTACGCTCTGTTCGGCATAATATGTGAACTAACTACGCTCCGTTGGGTATAATAGCGTACTGCTTGAGGTTCTCGAACTGCTTTGTGATCATTGAAGGTTGGTCATTTCTTGAGTGGATGTGTGATTACATTCTATGCTTGACGTACTTGAGCAGATTGGGTATATTTGACTTCCAGCATTTGATCCATGATTTCGTGATGTATCATATGCATAGTTCCGAGATCTGTACATGTGATCCGTCCAATGAGATATCCTCCGCCTGTCAGTCCTAGTGGCGTACTCGTAGTTAGAGCGCGTATGGGGTGCATGGTAGGATGTTTCTGCTTATGGGGCGTGCCATCAAGTGGGGGAAGGGAGCTTTTTGAAGTGCCTGCGTGCTCAGCGTAATTCTTCCGTTGCATTTGAGCGGATGCTTTCAACCGCTTCCACAAAAGATCGTTCAGCATTTTGCCTGGACGATCGCAGATGTCCAAGTTTTGCATGCATACACGTCCTTTTGGAGGTTGGTGGACAATCCGATGTTAGATATGTGCACTCCGATGTAGTAAAAATTCGTCAGAACACCTTATCCACCGACTTTCAGACCCATTGAGGTATGTGTTCCGAATATTATAGATGAAAATCCTGATACGCCAGGTAGTCTTTCCAAGAACTACGATAGCAGTAAGAATGCGTCCCTTTCTTAGCCCGTCATGAACGCAGAAATCCTTGAAATCGTTTCTAGGTTACTTAACAAAATGGGTCCTATTTTCCAGATGCCCACATCATCCTCAGCACACTTCGAACCCTTGGACATCGACCATCCCGACATAACCAGCGCCAGGATGTATGAACCACATCCCTCCGCCTGCCGCCCAACCGGCCCGTCACCTCCCCTATTGTCCTCGCCCCCCTTCCTGAAACAAAGCTATATCCTTCCCCCGATCGCTGGCCCCCACCCCTGTCCCCTTTCTCTGCGCTGTAGCGGTCCTCCCTCTCGCCCTCCGGTGCCCATTGTCACGTTCACCAGTCCACCAAACCCGGCCAACAACCCTCGCTGTCAGCAGGCGGTTTTGAGCCGAGCCCCCTCACTGGCCTCTGCACAAGCGCCATCGTACTGTCATGACTGCGCGGAAGCTGCCCGCCCGTGCCTCGGTGAACCGCATGTCCGGGGAACGAAACCCCGGTCCGAGGCCTACCACCCCTAATGGACCGATCAACCCTCTTCTTTCCCCGTCTGTTTACTCACGTTTCCTTCGCCGCCCTCCGCACGAGCCTTCTTCAAGTTAGCTGAGGGCAAGCACCGGCGTGGTGGTGCGCACACGCCAAGGGAGATGGCAGACTGTCATCCTTACCGCGCTCTTCTCGCCGCACCGCTATCAACTCTGCTTTAACTTGGATCTTGACTGCTTTGAACTCCTGTCTGCTGCTGAATCGAATGGAGATGGATCCTCTGATCGTGTAGCGCCGCAGCCAGAGGCTGGGAGTTCGACAGGAAGGCGGGTGTGAGTGCGGAGGGCGAGGGGCGACGACAGAAGCAACAGCAGCAGCTGGAGCAGAAAGCAGCAGCAGCAGCTGTAGCAGCAACGGCGGCTGCGGTGGCAACGGCAGCGGCAGCACTAGCACCAGCAGCAACCGGAGCAGTAGCAGCGGCAGTGGCAGCAGGACCAGCAGCAGCAGCAGCAGCAGCAGCGGTACCACCACGAGCGGTGGCAGGACCGGCAGACGCAGCAGCATAGGCGCGCGTGTGACAGCACTCGAGCATCGTTACTCCATGCATTGCAGCTGGGTCTTGAATCAGCAAGCAAAACAGGGACGCCGGCGAAAGCAAACCCTCGCCGTCCTCGTTTGCGTCGCTGAATGAAGCCCGGAATCTCTCTCGCTTTCTCTCTCTCTCTCTTTCACGTCAGACCGGCTGGAGCCTCCGAGTTGGTTGCGGGGGGCCACCTTGGAGCAACAGCAGCACGTGCCCTGTGCCGTCGCCGTAACGCCCAGACAGGTTCTGTTGATTGTGAGAGCGGCGGGTCGAGGGCAGCAGCAGCAGCAGCAGTAGCAGCGGCAACAGTTGATGCGAAGAGCGCTGAACCAGGGAGCGTCATCACTCTGACGGGGATTTTCAGAAGCATTGTGTACGCCAGCGCGCGTTTCAAGGTGTCTGTTTGAGTGCGCCCGGGGGGTGGGCTGGGCTGCGCTCGTCTCGAGTACAATCGCCGCGAGCCTGTCGGCAGTCGTCAGGGTTGAAGATTGTGCGCGTGGGCAGGAGTGGTGCGGCTGCGAGGGTAGCATCGCAGCTACAGCTTCAGCTTAATGGTGTAGGAGAAGGGCGTCACCTGCCTGTCTCGGCCTGTAGTTGCTAACCCTATCAACACTCTGCACCCTTTCCTCTCTGGCAACGACGGGTGTGGCGCCGTGAGCCGCACCCATTCGCCGCCGCACGTCCAGCGCTCCAGTTCCTTGGCAGTGAGGCCACGGTAGACCCGGTTCACGTCCTTCTGCTGCTTTTTTTGTCTGCGGCGCCTCCAGGTGCTGCCGCCGGTGCTTCTTGCAGTTCTCCGAGGGACGCCGTGGCGCCGGCCGAGATGACGACAGCAGGTTGGTTGCGTGGTTGAAATGCTTGAGGTTACACTCTTGTCATGGATTACGTCATCGAGACGCTTGGTTTGCTTTGGAGGGGAATGTCACATTCTGCAGGTGGTAGGTGGCAAGATGGGGGGGGGAGGTGGAGGGGAGGGATGATGAGCGCCAGAGGAAGAAGGGTAGGGTGTGGTGTTGGCCTGCCCCTAGATTGCGTCTTCCTCCTTCCTCCCTGCCTCCCTTTTCCCTTCTTCTATCTCTCTTGCCTCCTCTTTCCCTCTCTTCCTCCCTCCCTTCATCCCTTCATCTCCCCGTCCGTCAGTCCGTCCATCACTCCGTCCGTCCCCCCCCCCCCCCCCCCCCCCCCCCCCCCCC